>QAXH01005980.1:0-46406 GCA_004335635.1 Chloromonas sp. AAM2
GCTTGTGCAGTCTGATGCTGTTGCGCTGGTCGGCTTGTGCAGTCTGATGATGTTGCGCTGGTCCGCTTGGGCGGTTTAAGCTTCTGTCCTGGTTTTCCGTTGAAATGCTCCTTGAAGGCCTTCCCGTCCACCTCTGATCTACTGTTCGCTTTGGCCCAAGTGTCTGAGCCTTGGCAATATAGTGGAATGTAACAACAGCAACACCAGCCAGTTGCAAACGGATGTTAAAAACGAGCAGGGTGTAGCAAAACAAACCAACGTAAAAAATACTGCTTCCCGGCGCAGGTCTGCCAGGCAGTACAGGCTGCAGACACTGCGTTCAGAATACATCGCCTGCAGCCGTACTACAAGGTGAGCCTAGGGATGCGCTGGTAAGCCGGAGATGACTAGTGGGCCTGTAAGGAAGCCTATGCCAGTCAATCCTACAAGCCACAACCCAAACGGACCTACTAACTGGGCAAACAAGCAGGCTGCAATGCAAACTAGTTGATTAGAGTGCTGCAGTAACACTAGCCACTAGCCATTAGTGCCCTGCTCAGAACACACAGGCTCAGGTGGCTAGGCCTCATGGGACGCATGCCTGACACTTCCAGCGTCAAATATTTGCTTTTTGCAACTTTTCCAGCCCCAGAGGGCCAGCAGGCTGTATCCAGGAGAGGCAGGGGTGCCCCACTCTCGACTTGGAACCGTGTTGCCAGAGATGACATTCGTACTTTGCACCCTGCTACCAGTGACCTTTCTTAGCTTAACAATTGTCAGGCGCGTAATTCTTGGAGAGATATTGTGTCTAGCTGCAGTACCGTGGATTGAACCATGGAAAGCCATGTTATGAATGAATAAGTACCACTAGATAGGACTCTGTAAAGCCCGTATTCAATTGGGTCGGTTGTCTACCCACAGCTTGTGCAAATGACATCGTTTTGGTTGCATGCTGTTGCGCAGGACCCACAGCCGCACATGTCTGTGGCTTGGCTGCCAGGTTCAAAGATGACAGAGGTGGAAGCTGCTCTGGCAGCTGTAGTTGCCCAACCGCCCAGCCATGAGGGTGAACGGGTGGCCATGACTGTGCAGCCGAGTCAGTCAAGCCAGCCGGCTGCGGTAGAGGCAGGAAGGTCTGAAGGATCATACGTTCAGCAGCATGAGATTACTTCTGTTTTGTGTAGGGTGGGCAAGCAAGATCACGTGGTGTGGACTGCATCCTGACAGGACGCGTGCTCCTGCTGCTCACTCCCTGATCAAACTTTGGTTTGCCGTCAGCCAACACTTGTTTCACTGGCGCACTGTATTAGTAGCTTGCCTTCAGGTAGTAGAGATCGTTAGATGGGAGAGCAATAACCCTAGCGCTGATTCACAGGCGGTTTGCACTCAGAAGATGCCCAAACCAGCTGCTGGAAACAACAGCGATACCAGCAGGACAGCTACAGCTTCACCAGTCACGATAGCACCCTGCCTTGGCTGTCACTTGCATACTCCAACGGTTACAGTGCAATGTGTCCAAATGAATCGCATTGGCAATGAAGTGACTCAATCTGTAATGTTACAGTGGGAGTTGGCACAACTCCTGTGCTGCAACTGCAATGGCCTTTGATCCACACCATCAACGCAACAAGCCGTCCTTGCAAGGCAGGCCATGCTGACATGTTGCACAACACAAATTCAACACGTGAAACTCAAGACGACAATTATACAAATAAACAGATTCAGGCCAACGTGACCAACAGTCGGGTCAGGCAAGCAGGGCCAACTTGACTACAAAAAGTTGAACGAATCGAATTCATGGGACATGAATGACACCATTCAAGCGGACGGAAATGAATGATACCACTGAATCAGGTCATAGCACAACAGAAGCTGAACACAAGGTGTGAGTTGTTGTATGGCAGGCCCTCAGTCTCCACGTTAGCACGAGCAAGCTACGCTGGAGAAGAACTATCATGTTAGACTCCATCTACCCCAACATGCCATAGGTCTTGCCATAGGTCTTCTGTGCTGCGTGTGTACTTGTTGTTGTGCTTGCACGCTGTGTGGCGATGCCTTGGCACTTCCAGGTCTGCAGATGTGCCTGTTCTCACACTCTGGGCGGCCAACAACCACGCTTTGGTGTATGATTGTCAGCATGCCACCATTTCGTTTCATTGCGTTGTCAAGGGCAAGGGCAAGCTGGTGGGCCAAGAATGTTGTCAAGCGCAAGGGCAAGTTGGTGGTCACAGGCACACCACGTGTCACACATCTGACACGTGCCGATGCTGCAGCAGCCGTGCTTTGCATAAATCCCGCAATGGAGGTGTACATGTGCTCAACAATGGCTCAAAACGGAGAAATCCGCCAAAATCAGCACTAGCGTGCGAGCCAAGACGCGTGCTGGTTTAACCGCTCGCCAGCGAGCTCTCAGGCGCTGGTGCTGGCCCTGGCAAGCATCTCGGCCCTGACCTCGCCCAGCCTTGTCAGCACGGCCTTCAGGCTGGGACGCTGCAGTGGGTCGCGGACCAAGATGCCCTCTACTAGGCTCTGAAGCATTGCATCGCCCCCCAGCCCCATGGCAGCCACCTCATTTGCCGTCAGCGCCAGGTTCGGGCCGGTGCCAAATGCCACACGATGCGTTACAGAGGCATAATCGGCCTCCGCAAAGAGCGGCCGTCCCGCCAGGATTTCGTACACCAGGCAGCCAAATGACCATACGTCTGATGCCAGCCCGGCTCCGCCGTGGGTGTTGCGGGCGGAGGGGGTTGTGGGTGCTGTGCCTGGGGCGGATGTGCCGCCGAGGGGAGCAGCGCCTGCCTGGCTGGCTCCGGAGTGCATAAGCAGCATCTCCGGGGATTTGTACACCTCAGTGCCCCTGCGGACAGCAAACGAAAAACACAGAATGTCTTTCTTGTCTCCATTAAGGCCGCGCTGACCCCAGAACCAGAAGCACTGCACGAGCGTAGCCTGCAAATGTAGTGATGTTGGTGGCGTAATCCAGTCGTGCAGAAATCTGCTGGCAATTCACAGCATGGTTTCAGCAAAGGTTGTGGATACAGTTTGTGGCAATCATATCTCAAGCAAATAACATATTGGTGCACAGCCACAACAAGATCGTGGTTGCCTCACCTATTGCGCACGGTGTACGCCTCTTCTGCGTTGCCGTACACGCGTGCCTGTCCAAAGTCAGCCAGCACGGCCCGGAACGGTGGCAGGCAGGGGGGTGGCGGTGCCGGACCATACAACTGCCCATCCTTCACACCTTCCAAGGCTTCAAGCAGCACATTTGCCGCCTTGAGGTCAAAATGGACCACTGCATCCATCGCCAGGAGCCCCATAGAATCTCCAACCTGCTCCAGCACTGCGCAGTACATGGCGATGGCTGCAGGGGTCTGCTGGCGTGGCTGCTTTGTCCGCCACTCCGCCAACGAGCACCGATAGCGCCTCATCACAAACCACTGAGCACTCTGCGTGATGCCGTAGTCCAGCAGCTGACAGATGCCTGGGTGGCCTTTGCCGCTGGCCCCACCAGTTGCCGCGCCCATTGCTGCAATCATGTCTGGGGGAAGGATAGCGGGGTGTGAAGGCTGCAGCGCATACTTGTCCAGAATAGAAACCTCCCCGTAGACCTCTGGCAGCACACAGCGGTCATAGCCCGAGCTGGGAAGCTCAATGGCCTTGATCATCACCTGCTGGGTGGTGCCTGTAGCTGGGTCGACTGCCTTTGCACGGTAGATGGCACCATAGGCGCCGCGGGAGTGGAAGACCAGATCAGTGTAGCGAGATGGGTCGAACATCGCCCGGGAGAGGAGTCGCAACAGGCGCACAGCCGCTGCACAGGTGGTGCGGCCGGCGGCAGCGGCGGCCACAGCGCCGGTGCTGCTGGCAGTGGCTGAGTGGGCGGTGGCTGAGGTCAGCAGCAGCTGGAGCAGCTCCGGCAGGATGGCAGCACCCGGTGGGCCAGCAAAGTGCCAGGTCAGCACGTGCTCAACATTGCCAACGCCTGCATCTGCCGGGAAAGGCTGTGCGTAGGCGGGGTCAAGACCTCCAGCTGGGCCGAGCAGCAGCTGCAGCAGCAGTCGCAGCAGAGATGCATGCATCATCATGTCGTGGTACCACAGCTTGCCATACAGAGCTCCCTGGTAGGTCACCACTGCAGTGCTGCTGCTGGTTGTTGCGCTGGCATCAGGCGACGTGGGGCTAGGTGGAAAGTGGTTGGGGTTCATGGCGCTGTCTGCAATGGTCCCAGCAGAAGTCAATGGCATGGCACTGTCAGTGCTCAAAGCACCGCCCCGCTGGCTGCTGCTTAATCCCGCCTCCGGTGTGGTCAGCACACGCAGGTTGAGCGCGGGGACGGGCTTGATGCCACGCCCTGCCTGGCCTCCTTGCTGCGCCCTTTCTGCGCTCAGTGGCTGCTGTGGAGGAGGGCGCGGCTGCAGCTCCGACACAGTGTCACGCACTTCACTTGCCAAATCCAAGGTCATCTCACAGGCGAATGCAGTGCTCGGCATTGCAATGGCTGTGCTACCTGCCCCTGCTCCCATTCCCTCCGCGCAGGTAATCTGCCGTGACAGGTCGGTGTCCCCGTCATCGCTTGTCGCCCGTGCCTGGCCGTCCTCGTGCACCAGTCGGCTGCTGGCAGTGACATCTGACTGTGGCTGGTCCACGCTCTGGCGGTAGCTGGTGAGTGCAAGGCGTGAGCTGTGCAGGGATGAGCTGGCATTTGTGGTGCGGCGCGGATGTTCAGAACCCACTGTTGTGCTACCAGCGGCCGCAGTTGGCAACAGGATGGTCGCAACGGTCGTGCGGGGCGAAGCCCCTGCGCTGCGGCGTGTTGACAGCGGACTCAGGTGGGAGTGGTGAAGGCGAGACGATGCAGCCGAGGCCACGTGTGACATGCGAGGCGCGTATGCGGCGGCAAGGGCTGCTGTGTCGCCCTCTATGTTGCTTGCATGCGACCGCAGCTTGTATGAGCCTTGAGATAGGACGCTTCGGCTGCTATGGTGAGCCTGCTGCTGCACCTCAAGTGCGGTCATGCCGCCGTGCACACTCAGTTGCGAGCTGCTGTGCTGCCCAGTTGAGTCGACTTGCGAGTACCTCGACCGAGCGGACTGGAATGCAGCTGCCGTGGCGTCCGGTGCCTGATGGACAGGCGTGACGATGCGGGAGGATGCAGCAGAGCGGAGGTTGCCAAGGGCAAGCTTGGGCACCGGCAGGCGTGAAGACTCGGGGGCTGAGTCGGTCCGCGGGGAGCGGCCGGAGCGCAGTGCAGGGCGAGAAGGGGACCTCAGACCGAGCGTCAGGGGTGGGAGGTTGCGCGGTGGACGTGGGCTTGCTGTGCATGGTGGGGGCGAGGGATGCAGTGCAGCCTTGGCCGCAAAGCGTGCGATAAGCTCACGAGCTTCATCGTCATACTCGAACCCAGCCAGCTCAACGGTTTCACCTGTGGCAAGGAATTGATGCCCAAGAAATGACTGCCAAGTGCAACAGCAATGCATACCAGCAACATGCGGATATTGACAGAATGGCCAAGGAACTCCAAGAGCAGTCACATGGTGGCCGATGTCAGTGGGCTGTTCAGTTGATGAGAACCAGAGCACAGTATGCTACACTGCTTTGATCACTGTGCTATCCTTCAACGCTTGATTCTATGCACCAGCACTGACGTTCACTGCTGTTGCATTTCCTTCTTTGCATCCAACCACCACCACCACCACCATCACAAGGATCACACGTCTGAGAATTCAAAGCCTACCATTATTAGGATTACGATTGCATCAATCAATAAGAGCTCACCGGTTGCTTCCTCATAATCCAGGAGCCTCTCCAGGTCCTCATTCAGGTCATAGGTGTACTTGAACGGCTGAGGCGTTGCCTTAGTGCCATTGTCGTTGCCTGCAGAGGGCTTGGGGCTACCAGGGGCATCGGCTGCTCCAGGGCTGGTCGGCTGTGGGCTGTTGACAGCTTCATCAGCGTCGCTGTCGGTTTCGGAACTGCCATCATACTGGGCTTCAAGCGCAGCCTGCAACAGCACCAGTGGTATCCAGTGAACAGTGAACGAATGCTTAAGCTGTGTCAGGCAGTTAACAAAGACAGCCTCTACGTTGGCTGGCTGTGCAAGTCGTGCTTGGGATGCGTCAGGCAGCTAACGTACGTGGCCTCTGCAATCACTAGCTGTGCCTTGCTGCCTTGTAACATGCACAGCACAAGCATGTTTTGTGCACAAGCGCGCTTCTGTGCCTGAGTGAACAGTGTCCAGGTATCATTCTGAGCAGGTTTGTTTTGATGTCTAGAGCCTTACAATCCCATTCAAACGGCAGTGCAGAGCCTTGCCGGAATCACCACCTGACATGGCAAGTTTGGTGTACGCATCAGGGTCAGACCTTTTCACCAAGTCCGTGTGTCTGTCCTCACCTGTGCCTGCTCCTGGCTGTAGAGCTTTGCCTCGAGTGACACCTCCGCCAACAGGACGTCTACAGCGCCCAGCCGCAGCAGCACTGCACGCACAGCCACAGACGGTGTGGCAACCGCTGCCTGCAGCAGCCGCATGTGCAAACGGCAGAGCTCCGCCGCGGCTGTGCGGGGGTCGGCCCCGGCCACCCGGTAGTACCTCACGAACTGAGTGAAATGCACCTCAACGAATTGGCATGCAACGTCCTGCATGGCACACAGCATGCACATGCATTACATGTGTGCTCTCACCGGCTGGAACACCAAGGGGACGTTCAGCCATGCTCAAGGGGTGTACTCTTTCCAATGAATATGTCAGAGATATCTATGTCAGAGGTAGCAGGAGCATTTATAAGGATTGAGAACCATCATGAAGTGGGCAGGAAGGTCAAGTACTCAAGTTGCGGCGGAGAAAGTGGGATACCAGCAGTGACGGGCATGACACTGAAGGTGCAGGTCACGAGATGCACACACTGTGCACTCACCAAATCGTTGATGGGGCAGGTGGTCTGCAGCTCGTACAAGGTTCTGAGGGCTTGGCAACCTGCCATGTAGGGCCCGACATTGGAGGTGTCCAGCGGCTGCCGCAACAGAGTGGCCAACTGGCCTGGCTGCTGGGTCAGCTGGCCCAGCATCGGCTGCCAGTGGGCCAGCTGGTTGACTGCACTGTCAGTTTCTGCTTGTGGCAGCACGACCACTGCCATCTTAACTAGACCACGCAAGAGGTCCCAAAGTGCAACTGTGCACAATGGGTGCTGCTCCATAACTGCCTGTGGCGTTTGGTAAGCCACTTGGAGCATGCTCATGAGAAGTGTCAAGGGCGCTGGTGTCATGAGCATGGACTGAGTCATGACGGCACGCAGCGCCTTGGCATGCGGGCGAGGGTTCAGTGCCTGCTGAGATAGGTCCGAGTAGAGGTGGAACAGTGCAAGACCGGCCGCCATGGTGTCTGGGCCCCAGTTGCATGGCTCGCAACTGAGCAGTAGGGACTGGATCTGGGAGAGCACACCGTTCAGAAGTGCCTTGGCTAGGCCATCAGCTGCGCTGACTGTGCCGCAGCTGGCCAGCCATTTCCGGGCGTCGTTGAGCAGCTGTGCTGTGCGGTGTAACCCAGGAAGGCCTGTACGGCAGCACACAAGTTGATAAACATGGAATGAAGTAACATGACGTGTCCAGTTGACCCAGCGTTGCCCGGGTTTCAGCTTGACTCCCTGAAATCGTGACCAGGAAACAGTGTGGCCTGAATGAAAGGTCGTGCCCGTGTAGGCGTTGCACAGGCATGCACCAGATGGCCCTTCACATGTCCTGGACTGATCTAAATCTTGGCACGGATATGCATGCTACCATTCAGCCCGTATAAGGAAGAACGGAACCAGTACTTCCGTACACTCACCAGATGTCAACGCTGTTGTGAGTTGGTCCTGAAGCCGAGACAGTTCCTTGGTGCTGGGATGCCTATCAGACGAAGCTGGTGACCCAGCTGGCTGAACAATGAGCTGGTATTGCTCGGCCGCAGCAGCTGCCACCATTTTGCCTTGCAGGAGGACGGCCCGCAAATTTTCATCATCGAACACAACATCTGCTGGCTGATGAGGGGTAGAGGTTTCAAGCGCCTCTGATTGCTGGGCCGTGGCCTTGATGCCAGGACTACCAGGCTCCTGGTTGATCGCGGTCCTGCAAATGGGGTGCAGGACCAAGCGAAGCGACTTGCGACATGTTGTTACGAGTCAACGGCAGGTTTTGCGGCATGTTGGCAGAAAACTTCGAGCTACACACTTCTCGTAAGCCTCATTGTCGCGAGCGGAGCCTAGCGTGGGGCCGTTGCTCTTCAGCTTGGCCTCAGCATGGGCGGCCTCATCGGCGGTGTCCTCTCCCTTGACTAGTGGGCCTGCGAACGTCGGGAAGGCATTTTTGAGCGCCAATGCCCACACGGCTTGCCAATTGGCACGGTTTTCCAGTTGACATAAACAGTTGAGAAATGCCTGCATTTGAGCTGACCTTTGCCGCCTTTGCCGAAGCAGGCGCCCCAGAAGCATGACATCTTCTTCTTCTTAACCATTGCGGACGCGTCAGGCCACTTATGCCGCCTGAGGCCTGCTGCAACGTGTGTTCAAAAACCCATGAAGCTTGAAGCCGCGTGGGCTGAGCCTGGTTTGGATTGGAGGCGTCCAAAAATCGGAACTCTTTATCAGTCGCTCATTGTGCTGCCTCAGAACGGCACTAATTTCTTTGGGAACACAATGGCTGCTTTGGGCACACAACGCATCAGCCACGTGCACGTTTCTTTGAGTAGGGTTTGCGTTGGACTCTTTCTTTGAGATTGTCGGCAGAGCACGTTTCTTTGAGATTGTCGGCAGCGAGATGTTGTGAACCTTCAGGATGCGAGTGGCTCTATCACACTTCTGCTGCACCCTGCGATCATGCAAAGCATCCTGCATGGAAACTAGGGAGATGATTTCTCGCATTGGTCAGAGTTTTTCAGTTCCATGCCCAGAGCTCTGAAATCCAATGGGTATGACGGGCCATCATGATCATGACGAGCCTGTGCCGTTCTCAGACGCAAGAGTGCAGTCACGGCGTGCTCTTCCTTCAAGCCTTCTTAAGCATGTAACCATTGACTTGACGGGGGAGCCTGCAAAGGATGAGACAGGGCATGTGCAGCACGGCCCCATGCAAGACAGCGGTGGTGGCGTGCCCATCTCGATTGATTTGACAGGTCATGAGCCAGCTGCCAATCCAGCAGCAGACCATGCCACATTGGAACAAACCCAGGGCAGTGCAGAACCTTCACAGCACGTCACTGCAGCGGCTCTGCCAGTGGGCAGCAAACGGGCCTTGCCGGACTCTTTGTCAGGTATGTGCCTCGCCTGTGCTGAGAACACATGCTCATGCCACACTGTTGTGTACTTCAGCCCACACCAGAATGTGCAGATGTCATGTATAGGCTTCAAGCGCAAACAGGCCAGGGGTTCGGCTTCTGTCAGGTCTTGAGTTGGATTGTGTGTTTTGCAGGGCGATTGGCTAAGGCAGCGCGGCACAACGGCCAGGTCGCAAGACCATTGAACGCCGGCCCCAAGCCCAGCCCTGCCCCCACTGTACAAGGGCCTGGTAACCACAGCTCTTGGCCAAGTGCCAGCCTGCAGGGGCCTGGCACTACAACCACCCATGCACTTGACACAAGCAACCAATTGCCAATCAACTCAAGCTTAAACACCAGCGGTCACATGCCGGCCTCTGATGCTCAAGGGCCAGGCACCAGCAACCACACGCCTAGCACACTTAGCCAATGCACCTTGCCTCCACCAGATGGCAAGAGGTTTGTGCCAGCACGGCTAGCTGGGCTCAATGGTCAGCCTCCGCAGCCACAGCAACCTGCAGCACGGACCCAGCAGGCTTCAGGCAACAGCATGCGCCCATTGAAGCATTTACAATGGATTGGACGCAACGCGTTCCACCGAGCCCACCCTCAGGTCAGTCAGCGCATGTTCTCTTAGCTCACGGCATGACTACCAAACGGCAGGCTAGCAGATGGCTGAGGGCAACAAACTACGTGGGATTGCTACAGTCAGAGATGATGAGCAGGCGGTTGGTACCTGGAAATGAGGCAGACATTTGTGAACAATGCTCAAGGGTGAGCGTGCGCTGAGTGCTGCTGGTGGCCTGGAATGCATGCAGGCCGCCCCTCCGCGCGCTCCACCTCCCACCAATCCTGGCCCTGCCCTTGCCCCTGCCCCTGTCCCTATCCCTGCGGTTGCGCCCATCCCCGCGCCCCAAGGCGCCAGGCGCGTGGCCCCAGCGGCTCTGCTGTTCACCAAGCCCTTGCCACCTGTCAACACACCAGGTGAGCTTGAGCACTGGAAAGGCATGCGCACTACGGCCACCTTGGCTAGACATGCAGTCACAGCAGAGAGTGGTTGCAAAGAACCTGTGCTGCCAAGGCAGGTAGTTGTGCAGGTGGCCGTGAGTTCATGTGCCACCATTTTTTTGAGGCTCAGCACCAGACATGAAGTCTGATAGCTAGCTGAGGGTGTCAACACCCCATGCCTTACTATGGCTGCTATGGCTAAGGACTAGAGTGAGTGGTCTGGTCTAGTGAACACACGACCCGCACTTGCTAACCCTGGTGTTGATGTGCCAGTATTGTGTTCTGACCGAGTGCATGCCCTGCACATTGTACATGTGGGTGAGCATGAAGTTTGGGTTGAGTTTTTGCTTCTGTTGCCGACAACAACCCTCCACAACGCTTAACCCTACCCTAAACCCTACAAGAGCTTGGCGGCCTATGTACCCTGGCGTTGCCGCAACCACGGTCTAAGACACGCGGCTGCGCAAGTGTAGCAGCATAACCGATCTTGATGTAGGCATCCACATCAGTAAGACTTTGGTTTGCGACCCAAACAAAGGGTGGACAAGATGAACGTAGCCTCGGCCGAGCAAGCCGCGGGAGACTCCCCAGCACAGCCTGCAGCCAAAAAGCAACGCGTTGATGGGACGAGCAAGCCGGAAGCCGCCGGTGCGCCCGCGATGGAGGGCACATGGGCTTGGGATCTTCTGTCGCAGCCATGGCCATGCACCAGTCTGCTGATGGGCCATGCAGCATGCTAACACGTAGTACTGTGCTGGATGCGATTGAGGGTTATAGTTACTTGGTTGCCTACCTGTGCCTTGCCTGCAGTTGTTGATCACCAAGCTGCTATGAAAGCTGTGCTGGACAACCTAGCACTAACTGGGAATGATGAGATTGACCCGCCAGAGGTGCGTTGCTCTGCTTAGGACTGGTCTCTCAGCCATACTGTATGAATAGAGGAGCACAGGAGCAGCAGCAACAGTGCCACAGCCCACACTTCCATGACTGGCTCTTCTGATGTGCATGTTGCGGGTGCAAGGTCATGTCACCCAACGTGGCGATGTGCTCTCATCGATCACACGCCCATGGCTGCATGGACTGCTTTCCGTCGTGCAGAAGTCCCTCATGATTTCCATCATGCGGCATCAGCGCATGGCCCTTGCATGGATGGTCAAACGTGAGATGGGCAGCACACCACAGGGTGGCATCCTGGCAGACGATCAGGGACTGGGCAAGACCATCAGCACCATCAGCCTCATTGTCACCAACATGCCTGACCCGACCACCCGGGGGCAACGCATCACCAAGGTGAAACCGCTGACCCTTCAGACACGTCCATGTTCATGCCGGTTGTTACCAGTCAGTCAGCATCAGTCGAGAGTGCCTGCCCTGCGCGCTAGCGTGATTGCTCACAAGTTTACACACTCACTCTCGCAGCTTGCAGCCATGCAGGCAGGCTCTGCTGCATGCAGGAGTGAGGGTGCACATGTGTAGCAGGTGGCAGGTGGCACAGTCATGCAGGAAGGAAAGGTGTGCATGTGGTGGCGCTGTGTGCAGACGCATGGCTCGCAAAGCAGCATGCAACTGGACAGCGAGCCATGCAGCGCCCCAGGCTCACGCAGCGCAACGCCCGAGCTCGGTTCAGGCAAGGCTGCCAACGCCTCAGGCCCTGAAGGGTCGGAGAACCTGCTGCCCGGCGGCACGCTGGTGGTGTGCCCCACCACTGTCCTGCACCAGTGGCACCGGGAGCTCACGGAGAAGGTCAACAGACAGGCAACCAACTTCACTGTCCACATATACCACGGCAAGGTGGGCGAACACCTGCTGCTCATTCTGCAAAGTTCTGTGTTCTGATGATTATCGTGTGCTTGTAGTAGCCAAGCACGCACTGCATCCAGAGACGTACTGGCTAGAGACATTTCATACCATGTAGACTGCTTTGCTACATGTTCTGACGCTACTGCCTCACTGTTGCGCCATGTGCGCAGGACAAGACCAGCAGCCCCGTGCAGCTGTCCCGGTACAGTGTGGTGCTCACCACCTATGGCACTCTGGCCATGGAGGCCCCGGCTTCAGTGCGACACAGCACCAAGGGCAAGAAGGCAGGAGGCAGTACCAACAATCTGCTGGCGGCGGATGAGGACAGTGATGATGGGCGGGAGGCCACACCCGTGTATGGGTGCCCGGCACCAAAGCATGAGGCAAGTGGGAATGGGCAGGCTGGCTGGCTCCTGTGTGTAGACTCACAGAGACTGACACATCTTGTACAAGGAAACCAAAGTTGCTGCCTGCATCATGCTGGGCAATTAGTGGATGAGTTGGAAGCGTGCAGAAGCATCAACAATTGCATCCTGCGTGTGTGTGCCAGGGCGCCAGATGAAGCAGTGGTTATGCACAATGTGGGGTGGTGTCATGACGATGGAGTTGCTCATGCCCCATAACCCACTAGCACGCCGCAATTCATTTACCACGCAGCTCATTTACCACGCAATTCATTTGCCGCAGCTGTGCTTAGGTTGCGGAGCATGGCTGACGCTCTAATGGCAACAGGCTCAGACCGCATGCGACCATGGATAACAAATGCTGTTCAACATGTCTGCAACTTTCTTCAGGAACCCAAGGATGTCAAGGTCAAGCTAGAAGGCCTGGTCAAGCAGGAAGTCAAGTCAGAGGTCAAGTCAGAACTCAAGTCAGAGGGCGAACCCGGCATCACCCCGTCCCTCAGTGGGGTAGCACCCACCGGCGCTGCAGTAGTCAAGCGGCGCGTTAGCGCAGCAGGGGCAGAGGACGGCGGTGGTCTGCTGTTCCAGGTGCACTGGCATCGGGTGGTGCTGGACGAGGCGCAGTGCATCAAGAACCCGCGCACGCTCGTGTCACAGGCTGCGTGGCGGCTGCCGGCAGACCACAGGTGGTGCCTCAGTGGCACACCCATTCAGAACTCGGTGAGATGGCTGGCATCACCAAAGTGAGGCTATGGATCTAGAGGCTAGCTGAAAATCAGGTTGTGTTAGTGCGGTGGGGATGACCTGTCAGCACAAGTTTGATATTTGTATTCTTATTGACATTTATAACCGTGCGGCACGATGGCAGCAGCACTGGCCCCAGGCCCCGCACTACACACTGCATGCACACATTGCACATATCACCAACATACCACATTGTTTGACTCATACTAGCAGCAGGGCTGCTGTGCTTCGCAACGCGATTGGAGTGCCATCAGTTTCATGCAACATGTTCAGCTGACAGCGCTGTAATTGAAACAGTGGATCGTGGCCAGTCTGGTGGCAGTTGTGTTTTCATCTTGTTGCTAAGTTGCTGTTTGAACGAACAAGTGTCTCGTGATGGTCCCGTAGGTGGATGATTTATTCTCTTACTTCAAGTTCCTGCGCTACGCTCCGTACGACAACCCCTCCTCCTTCAAGTCCCTCATCAAGGACAACATCACGGGCAACCCCGAGGCAGGCTTTAAGCTGCTGTCGGTCGTGCTGCAGGTTTGTGCACGAACAGATCACTGTAATGCGTACGACACTCTCACATCGTCGGATCGGAATTGTTGGCTCGGTCAAAGGCAAGGCGATCAATCGCTTGCATTGCACAGTGAAGTTTTTGTAATGTAGGAAGCAGAAGCCTTTAGGCACCCCGGGCGGCTGTACACAGTCAAGATATGGAGACGCGGACCAACGGATTGCTGAACAGGATCACCACATCCACATGCGCATACGTTGCCGTTGGTGTGGTTGGCTCAGCCAGGAGTATGTGCGGACAATCCATTGTGAACAATGTGCATCACTCTGTCTTCGAAATGGTCAGCTCATTTAAGGGCAATGGTGTATTACAAAGTTCAACGTCCTTGTGACGCCTTTACAATGTCTTTGTAACGTAGAAAGGAAATCAATGTCCGGCCGCGTAAACACAACCGATTACACGTTAGTGACGGAGTAGCATCCTTCAGACGTCAAAGCAGTAGCCTTGTGACGTTCAGTTGCTTCAGGTGGCTGTACTCGGTAAACGTGACTACGTGCGACAACCAGTTGCTGACCATACGTCTCTCCGGCACCCGCAGGCCATCCTGCTGCGGCGCACCAAGCAGTCAACGCTTGACGGAGAGCCAATCGTCAACCTGCCCCCGCGCCAACAGGCCCTGGACCAGCATGAGTTCAAGAGCAAGGCGGAACTAGAGTTCTATGCCAAGGTGTGTGGAAAGGAGCGCACGTGAACACATGCAGCCATTGCTTTCTCCACGTGTGTTGATCATCACTGCCACTGTCGTTGCTTTGCAGGTCAGTGGTGTTGTTGTGTAAGGACAAATGAACTGTGCCGCTTGAATGTGGGCGCGCATGTAGACAACCAGCTTTTCGAAAGACTGGTGTACTGCAATTGTACTGCCCCATGATGAGCGTCCGTGCTATGCTATGACTGTCATGTGATGCGGCTGGTGTACCTCGTGTGAACCAGGGGCACTTGCAGACATCCAGCAACTGCTTCCTCTGTCTGTGTTCATGAACGTTATTGTCATCGCTCTGCAACTGTGTGGGTGCTGTGCTTGCTTGAAAGTTCCAGCAGCCATGAGAGTGGAAATCACCGACCCATGTGTCTGCTTGAAAGGACCAGCATGGCGAGAGGCAATCAGTTGCTACAACGGCCGTCGTTTGCATGCTAAGACTGTCATGTGCTGCGGCTGGTGTGACTGTTATCCCACTCCACAGGTTCAGAAGGAGAGCGCAGCCAGTGCGGAGGCCGCCTCGCAGGCAGGGGGTGCCCAGCAGTACGTGCACATGCTGTACAGCCTGCTCAAGCTGCGGCAGGCCTGCAACCACCCCTGGCTGGTCAAGGGCTCACAGGCCCAGTACGGCAAGGGGGGAGGCGCAGGGGCGGCTGCGGCAGCCGTCAAGCCACCTACTGCTGTGCAGGTATGGGGTTGTTGTGCATTGCGATGGCAATGGAGCTGGCTGCATTGCGCTGCATTGTTCCAGCAATTAGCAAGTAAGCCTTTGGATGTGAGCAACTGGTAATACAAGGAAAACTGACAGGAGCTCAGCTATGCAATCCACTGCAATGCACTGAAGGAAAGCTGTTGTCCGCTGGGCTGTGCGCCTAAGTGGTTGTGGCGAAGGAAGACCAAGTGTCGGGTCTTGACGAGCGATGGGAGATACGTTGCACTGCGTTATAGAGGCAACCAGGAAAGCCTGCATCCAACTGGCTGTGAGCATGTCATGCCGTTTCCTTCAGCATCGATAGAAATTCAAGTAGTAGTGGGCTCAGAGGGTGCTGGAACCTACGTGGTGTACAAGGGTTGCATGAGATCACGCAATGACCTAGGTATCCTCCAGGGAGCTCACATAAAAATTCGGAGGTCATTCTGAGCTAGTTGGAAAACGAGGGGTGGGGGTGGGGGGTAAGGGGTGTTTAAAATGAGGGCTCAAGGGAAAGTTGATTTGCAGGCCAACGGTAAGTCAGAATCAAGTTGTGAACATGCTCAAAAGCATCCGGAAACCCATGCTGGGTCCAGAAACGGTCGGAAACCGGCAGGGGTGCCCCGGACTGGCAGGGGTGACCCGAACGACTCCAACCCTGGGAACTGACTCAAACCTGAAAAGTTCTTTGTTTCAACAGTGCATCAAAAGGCTGTTATGAGAGTGAGCACAATGGCATTCTCAACCCGGGGACGACCGGTAACCGCCAGATGGGTCCAGAAACGAGCGGTAAGCGCCAGGGACTGCTATCCTAGAAACCGACTCAAACATGCAGAGTTCTTTGTTTTCATTAGTGCATTGGAATGCTCTCATGAAACTGAGCACAATGGCATACTAAATGTCTGTAATGGACCTGTACATTGGCTGTAGGGAGGGGTCAGGCACCACCCCCTGACAGAAAGCGAGTTAGGGGTCGACAATAATTTTGTACGCCTGCCCCCTGCATGCGTCTATGAAATGCGCTCAAGCCAGCAAGGCCAATACAGCCGGCTTGGGTTTCACCGCATGAATCTTCCAGGTGGCATGCCAGGGACCGTGGCATCGGCAACCAGGGGCTGTGGCGACGATGCCACATGATGTGATGATGATATGCGTTTTGCTGTTGTTCAGTTGGCAGCAGCTAAGAAGCTGGGCGTTGAGGGCCGGCGGCGGTTGCTGGAGCTGGTGCTTCACCCGGCGGCCCAGTGCCCCTCCTGCCAGGACGTGCCCGAGCCCGGGGTGGTCACACGCTGTGGACACGTGTACTGCAGCGACTGCGTGGCCACACAGATGGAGGGGGCAGGTGGGCTTTGTTTGTGAACCAGGTTGTACCGGATAGCTTATAGGCTGTGCATTGTTCACTGCTTACTTGCAACTGCTGACTTTTCACGTGTACCTGGAACAATCTAGAAAACAGCTAGTTTTTGACAGGGAACATCACCTCAACTCACCTCAGGTTGTTGCAGTGTCAGAGATGGGAAGGGCTTGTGCTCAGCATGTGCTATCGGGATGACAAACCCTAGTGTGGCTTGTGCTTGTGCAAGTACCATGGGTTGGTTTAGGCTTGGTTATTTGGCTGGTCTGCATGTTTCCCATACTGCATGTATGTAGAGAAAAATAATAATGATGAAAATGACAGTAATAGTTGGCATGAGTGCAACGAGGCTTTGGTGGCTTTGCAGTGAGGTGTGCTCACTCCAGTTGCCATATGCACGCAGGTCAGTCAGACGAGTTCACGTGTTCGGTTTGCAGTGCGGTTGTGAACAGCGCGCATATATACTCGGGGGCTGCGCTGCAGGCGGCACAGGGCAGCGGAAATGCGGCGCAGGGCAAGCAACCTGCAGCTGGTGAGAGTAATCTGCACGTGCTGCTCACGACAGCCGCGTGCTGGTAACGACCTGTTTGTAGCGGCGTATGCCTGTTTCATTCTCATGCTTCTAACGGATCATGCCCATCCTTCACTTGAACGATTTGATTGCCGTGCTTATCTTTCATTTGAAGACTGGTGCATGATTGTCCGTGGCCCCTGTCGTGTAATGACCCTGATTGTCACGAGGTCTGCTGTACATCAGACTGGGTTGGCCGTTCATGAGCGTATTGGGCTGTTCTGTGCTCCTCTCCTGCTTGTATATAAAACTCGTACATCTGCCTGCTCATTCAGCTGGCCCGCCGTATCCGTGGAGGGAGCGTCTGAGCAGCTTGCTGTGGTGCCCATGACTGCCTGAAATTCTCAACAAACCGGTGTTTTTCAACACCTCCATCTTTGGCGTCATTACAATCTCCGCTGCCTGCTCATTCGTTGCGTGTTCCCCTGCCTGGTTGTGTCCGCCAGGCGAGTGGACTTCCTCCACCAAGGTTGACCGGCTGCTCGAGCTGCTGTCCGAGGTGCGCACGCGCAATACGGGGGACGCCAGCGCAGCGAGCGCGGCCCAGCCTCTGGCAAGGTGCGGCACGGGCACGCAGGAAGGCTCAGTGTCAGGGGCCCACACACGCGAGCATGTAGAAGGCAGAGCATGTGAGTACACACGCACTGGAAGGCTCAGTGGGAGTGGAAAGCAGGGAGCACGTCAGGTGGTACATCAGTAGGGCATGCACGCAGGCACAACACTGAGGGTGCAACTGCACACGAGCAGGGTCCAGCGACAGCGACAAGTATGGCACACATCATGTGGGTTGCAATTCATCAGGGCTGCATGTTGGCTGCATGGCTCACGTTGGTACTGTGGAGGCATGTACCTGTTGAAGGTGTCGTCATTGTCACGGCATGGGATACTGGCCTGCCTTGCAAACCTGCTTGTTAAACCTGGTCATGTTGGTTGATGTCGGAGGCCAGAGCTTATGCCTGATGCTGTTCCGTTGTGTTGTGTTCGCAGCAATGTGTTGGCGGTGCGGAGTAAGGCCGACAAGGCGCTAGCCCGCACCTTCAAGAGCCTCGGCCCCTCGGCTCCCAGCAGCAGGGGACCAGGGGCCGCCGCGGGGCCGCTGCTGAGGGACGGGCGCAGGCCTGAGAAGGTCAGTGAGCCCACAGGTCGTGTTAGTAGCTGTTGGCATCATGCCTGTCTCAAGGACTTCAGACGTGGCTTGGTGACTTGGCGCGCTCCTGCTCACTCTAAACTCATGCGAGAGAACAGGAGTGGAAGTGACGTTTTCAAGTGACTCTTCTTTCGCAGCCAACTGCGCTCTCAGTTGCTTCCTTCTCTCATGTCATTTGTAGCCTACTGTCGAGCAACCCCTCGTTGCAGATCTCTCCATCTGTTGACCCGGTTCCGGTTGCACACGTCTGCCCTTGCTGCATGTTCCCCCCAGGTGATGTTTTCACTTGTTTTCTTCGGGCTATAGTTGAACACGTTGACGCATGCTGTGCTTTGCTCCCAGGTGATAGTATTCAGCCAGTGGACGGGTATGCTCGACCTGCTGGAGTTGGCCCTGAGGCACGGCGGGTACGTCTACCGGCGGCTGGACGGGACAATGGCAGTGCCAACCAGGGAGCGGGCGATCACGGACTTTGAACAAAAGTCCGAGGTGAGAATGGGTGTTGAGGAATGTGTTTGAGAGAGCAGAAGGGATCGGCAATGTGGATGGGCTCTGCTACAAGTCAGACGGTTACATTTCCGGCGTACACACGTGGTTTGGACAGCAAGAACATGAGCGGCTGAGCAGCAGGAGCTAGCCATCCAGCGGTATCTTACCATCGCCTTGCAGCAGGCGGCGGCAGCCGCAAACAGCAGCAGGCGCAGGCAGCAATATCTGTTGCTCTTCTGTGGCTGATACTCTTGCGGAATGCTCCGGTCTTTACTGAACTGCTGCTGCCCCTCAACTGTCTTTCTGCTGTGGCTGACATGTTGAAGAATTTTTCCAGTCTGGTACCTTGGCAAACTGTCCCTATCCTGATTACCTTGGGCTGCTTGTACTTCTGTTTAACAATCTTTGTTCCTCTGTTGCAGCTGATATTCTGACAGTTCTTTATCCGGTCCTGTTCCTTGCTGTATTGCCGCTGCCCGTATTTTAGGTGAACATCCTGATCGTATCCCTCAAGGCCGCTGCCTTGGGTCTCAACCTGACCGTTGCCAATCACGTGGTGCTTATGGACCTCTGGTGGAACCCAACCACCGAGGAACAGGCCATTGACAGGGCGCACCGCATCGGTAAGCCGTGGCAGCGCAGGAACACGCCGCGCATGAGTCAGGTTGAGCGGACACACGCAAGCAAAGCAGCCCCAACTGGGCTTTGCAGGAACGCCTTCTTCTGTCTTACCAGGTTGAACTCCTTGTTTCATTCAACTGACAAGTTGACAAGGGCCAGCAACGTAAGATTGTGCAAGTGAGTTTTCAAAAAACGACTCCTGTTGTTGTTTTATCAGGTCAAGATCTCGCTTGTTGCAGGCAGTGTTCGCCTGAACTTGTTCACTGATGTGTCTGCTTGTCTGGTCCCTGCCACCGCAGGTCAAAAGCGCACTGTGTACGTGACCCGGATCGTCATCAAGGGCACTGTGGAGGAGCGAATACTGGAGCTGCAGGTCAGTCGAATGGCGCTGGCACAGCAGTGAGGCAATGTGGGCTGCAGGGCCTGGGGTGGCGATTGGCAGGGACAGGTCGTGGCTGTCTTCAGTGCTTGCCGGCAGGGGTGGGGCGTTCACGGCATACACTTTGCTCCAGTTTGCCCCCAAGCACCAGGGGCTTCAAGGCTCGGATTGGCAGGTGGCAGGGATCTACCTCCCGCCTGCTTCAGGGTCTAGATTTTTGTGGCTGGCAGGACATGCAGGCCAGGGCATCAAGGATGTACATGTTGTACAGTTTGGCTCCAGTTGTGATCAGGCTCCTGAAAGGCTAGTAAACATGTGTATGGGCCAGTGACGCATGGTGGTTAAGTGTCAGCCTGCATTGTGCAGCCTGCATTGCAACTGGCACAATCATGATCAGCTGCATGTCACTCGAGTTTGGTGACGCAGCAGTCATGCAACAGTGAGGCAACATAAAGGCAACAAACATGCAACATCATGCAACAGTACGGCATTGTGCTTTGCTCGCAGGAGCGCAAGCGTCAGATCGTGTCTGCAGCCCTCTGCGAGGGCGGGGGAGCTGCAGCTGCCAACAAGCTCAGTATGGAGGTGAGAGGAGCAATAGGGCAGGTGGAAGGGATAGCGTCACTGCTGATTGACTGCATCACAACGAGATTTGTGTGTATGGAGGGAAGGGTGCGTACTGCGTGCAAGGCAGGGACTGGGACACAGGCTGTTGGCAAGAGACTGTAACAATGCTATGGCCACACACATAAAAGATGGTTGCCAGTTCTGGCACAATTCCCATGTCTGGTTCTGGGACGATATGGGGACTCGCAGCAGCATCAGTGAGATGTAAACAGCAGCAGCGGGATGTAATGTCGAGTACAATTGTATGCCGGGCTGGCCCACTCTCCTGATGCCAGGCCCTTGTCAACTGCCCTTATGAGGCGGTTCCAAAGCATGTCCGAGGCAAACTGTTTTTTGGGCAAATATGCATGTGGTTGCTTGGACCTGTCCAGTGTTGATTGCATTCGTCCCGGACATGTACCGTGTGGCCATGGCTTTGCCTGCAGGACCTGCGCTTTCTGTTCATGGGTGGCAAGGCTGCCGGGGCGGCAAATGGGACCGCAACTGCATTGACAGAGGCGCGCCAGGCACCACAAGACGCCACCAAGCCAGAGAAACTGTAGCTGTGGTCAAAGGCAACTGTTCCAGGATTTTTCACATCGCAGAGCATTTCATCCTCATTTCTCTGTCATGGAGGCACGCAGCTGGAGGCAACAGAGCAGTCATGAATGATGTGTTCAGCCTGGACGCTCATAATGCTCAGTCCTGTTCGTTCAAACACTTGGCTGTTTCAACTTGTCTGGGGTGTGCGTTTACTACTAGCTGCCATTGAGAGGTGTCCAAGTCATGTCCCTGACACACCTTGCCAGCGGGGGCGTCTCACTCGTTAGGCTAGGAATGGCCCACATGCCAAGGCCTGTGTGGCGTCTGTCTGGTGTCACCCTTGGCCAGTCAGCCTGGGACCCGATCTACGCGTTGCATCTAGGCCCATGGCTGGAGACCGGACTTCTCAGAGCCACTGAAACCGAGGCTGGGATCCAGTCAAAGCATTGTGTGCAGAGCGCCTGGCTTGCGAGGCCTTGAAACTAGCGTGTGCTAGATTAGCGTTCACAGAATGATGGTCGTGACAAACATGTGCTGGGTAATGACACGTGTGCCATGGGTGTGGACATATGCCTGCTGGCTGTGGGGCTTTGCATCGCATGCCGTTTGCCGAGCAGTGTTTGTGCGCATCAGAAGGCCACGCACAATACATTCAGAGACATGGTTGGGCTAGCTTGTGCAGGCAGGATGTTGATAAACAGTACAGACCGGCAGTGTGTTAAGAGTACTGTTCTTGCAGAGTGTGTTCAAGCCGCTGATCCCTTGCTAGATTTGAACATGTTCAGGTCTCTGGAGTTGCCGGGTTTTGGTTGTTCTAGCAACTTTTTGAGGCATCATAGACTGTGGTTTGACTCATTAAACTTGTTCGGCAGAACGCCAAGCACCAAATCAGAACAGGACTTGAGACACCTGGACGACAGGCCACCTGCTGACGGAGGGGGTTGGGGTTTCGATTTCAACTAGCTGTCGTCACATGGTCGTTGATTTCATTTCCGCTTTTGACACTTTTGACAGTATTCATGTGCACGAGCCCAGTCAACCAGCTGTTTACTATGACCAGCATCCAGTTGTTACCCGACCCACACATGATGGCTGCAACTTGCATGCAATTCTGCGATGACCACAAGCCCCCTGGGTCTCCTTTGCAGCTGCCACACAGAGCCTTACACTGCTGGTGCAGGCGATGACGCACAGCTTGGCGTTTTGAGCTGGTTTGGTGAGGTGACCGGGGGCACCAGTCGTGTCAGGGGCATCCTCAGGGGCTCCTTTTGGCATGACGTGGCATGTTGTCCTTCTTAAGTATTGCTCGAGTGTTATCAAACTCATTTTACATTTGGTATGTGACCGTCTAGGAGAGTGATCGTACACTGCAACCGTAAGGCCAATCACACCAGTGATCAAATGCAAGCACAAGGGCTCAGTCAACATGGGGGGTCAATGTGGGCAGCCAAGTGCCCTGCGCTCAATACCGTCCCGACAATCAGTGCACCGACAGCATGAGTAAGAACTGCCATCGAAAAAAGCATGAGTAAAAGGCGGTTGCAATTCAATTCAATGAATTTTTGAATGTGAACTTTCTCAAGTCACAAGGTGTCGCACCTTTCAAGGCCAAGATGTGAAATCAACCGGAAACCACGGAATCAAATAATATGCAAAAGCAGGCCATGACGCCAGCAAGCGGAACCAAAGGCAGTTCCACAGTCCAGACTGTAGCGAATTGTCATTGGTACTGTGCGCTTGTGTTGAATGTGCATCTCACCACCCAAACTACGTTCCTTTTGACATCACATGGCATGCTGGTCGCGCTGTGACAACCGAGCAAGCATCACAAGCGCACTGCACCCGTTGCATTCACTCTCATGCAGAGCAGTGACCATGCATGCAAAAACAGGCCCATGCAAGCCTCACGGTCTGTTTATTGCATGCACTGGCCCACCTCTTGCGGAAGCAGAGCTGTCAACCATGCATTTGAGCATGAGCTCGACCACGCATGCAGGTAGGGCAAGTAATCAGTGTCAGGCCCGTGCACACAGTTGCATGCGCTTGCATACCAGGTTCAGGTCGATGGTCAGCATTAGCCATCTTCGTTTGGTCTGCTTCCTTTTCTGCCATGGGCGAAGCACCGGCTACTCCAGTAGTAACCCGATGCACATCAAGGGATCCCGCACACCAATGCGTTGTAGTGCTGGTTGGACTCACAATACGAGTCGAACAAGCCAGCTGTACTAAAGCCACCCTGGTTGTGGGGTCAAAACAGCAAGTCATCTAGGCATCAAAATGAGTGGCTCCACGCGTGGGTGTCCCAAAAGCTAAGCCTACCTATTATTTGTCTGCTCCTCTTCTGCTAGCCAACATAATTAACAAGCATAAGAAAAGAGGTGGTAGCACAAAGTGTGCAAAGAACCTTGACGGTGCCTTTATCCGAGGTATTGCTCCCAGGTATTCAAACCACTGCTTATATGACCGTCCAGGCGTCAGCACATGTAAAGCATGTAGCAGTAAGGCCATGATTTGGCCATGCTATGCTGCTCAGCAAGCTCGCCCCTGTGACTGCGCAGGTTGGCTGATTCAGCGTTTGAGCTGTATTGTTGTGCAAATTAGTGTAACTCGCTAGTCCTACTCATGATCCTAATTACTGTGAATTCAACATCACTTGGGGCGACTCACTTATGTCTACGGTGAATTCTGAAAACACCAGATAACTTTCCAGAGTCTTTTTATTTCAAAGCTGTGCTGCTGCCGGTACTTAGATATCAACGCACGGTCATTGAACGAAGGTGGTAGGCTAAATACGACCGATTAAACCATGAATTATTGGTCTAGTCACGCGTCTTGAGCTGAGACAGGTGATAACATAGTGCCAATGTGGCGGTACGCAGGCAAAGGATGTCGAGCCAAATGATGCGGCCTGGCAGTATCAACTGCTGTGTTCCAAGCCCACCGCCATGTTCCGCAGGAGGGCTGCATAGCTCTTTTCAGCGTACGAGTGCGGCTGCGAACATAGCAAACACACGCCGTATTCCTTACATAAGAAAATTCACTGGCTGTACAGGCCTGTGTCAACTCAGCAGACAGTCACTGAAGGATCTTGGCTGGGGTCAGGCCTGGTAAAGGCACAAGCTGATTGGTGGTTGGTGGCTAGCTAGGCTGAGGCAGGTCGGATCTGACCACCTTCCAGAAGCAGGGCAGTGATGATAGCTTTGGCGCACGTTTCATGCTATCAGTTACCAACTGGGCCTGGACATCCTACTACATGAACATGAACGTGCTCACAAGCTGTTGCCACTTTTCAGCTGCCAGCTGCGCCCTCTCACCTGCGAGTTGGGAAGCTGGGCCTTCGAAGCCAACATGTTGAGCAGGCCCTGAGAGGCCACGTCAAGCGGGCCAGAGGTGGTGGTCTGTGTGTGAAGGGCAAAAGTGACACGCTCACATGTGTCAGGCAGGGGCACACAAAAAAAGAAACCAAAAAAAGGATGTTTGCCAGTTCTGGGACAATTCCTGTGTGCCAACAGTGGAACCAACTTAGTTAATCGACTGCTGTGCTGTACTTGTGTTGAACAGAACACAGAGACTGGCTTCTTTGGCTACTGGTGCAGGTATCCTACAATTGCGCAACGTGTTTGTTCCGTGGCAATGCGTTGTGCCCGGCAATTGAATCAACATTTGACAAATTGGAATGCAAGCGTTCAAGACAAGCCTGGGAGCAGTGTCTCTTGCCAGTGCGGGTGGTTGAAACGACCTACCCGTCGTTGGAGGAGGCTTGAACTCTGAGGAGCCGGCGGGGTGCCCACAGCAAAGGGCATGCTGCGGCGAGGTTGACCTTTGCCCTTGTGTCGCGGCCTCTCTCTTTGCGCCGCGAAAGGCTTACTGGATGACCTGCCGTTCTCAGTCGATGCGTTGTCGACCAAGTTGCGCATGCTAGGCAGGGGATTGAGCAAGTAAGTCAATCCTCTTTTGATTGGGACACGGCTGGTATCATTCGCGCCGTTGATTGCGCCTCCCATGGCAAGTGCTAACGGATTGTTGCCCAAGCTAAGAATTTCTCCAAACCGGTCCGCTACACAAGCTGCCGCCAAGGCGCACTTGCTCTTTGGCGAGCACGCGGGTGAGTCTGAGGTGACAAGATCCTCCGCCCAGCCGCCCAAGGATTTGCGCCGTAGGGCCATGCGGGCATTGATGACCTGCATACTCGCAGACGGTGCTGATCTATCGGGGCAACCGATGCGAGGTGCGAAACTATGGCTTCCGGTACGGGCAAGCTTGCCTTGGTGTCCGGAAATCGAGAGCTCCTCGCTCGGCCAGCTGCTGTGGGGCGACGCAGGGTCCTGGGCGGTCTCATGCAACAACCTCTCAAAAGCGTCCGCTTGCAGAGAAATACGCTTCTTCAGCCGCAGACGGGCCGATTCCAAAGCGACACGAGCCGGCGATGCATCCGCAGGCACCAATTGCTGCAAGATTGCGGCCGTGGATGAAACGCCTGCAAACAGCGAGGGAATGTGCAGCTGTTGAGGATGCAATAAAATAATGAGTTGTGTTCCAAATCTCAATCCTTAAATCAAAATTTCAATCTGCTGGTGCTGATCCACGCACTGTCATCTTACACAACTGAATCAACACAACGAGTGTTGCAGATGCTGAGCAACCTCACGAATGCGAGCCAAGTGTCTACGTCTTCCAGCCAGTACGATGGATGCACTCTCAAGCTTCATCGCTTCCTCAGGAACACGTGCATCATTTCCCCACAAGTTTTTGAAGGTTCACCAGGAGTACTGATCGACCTTGCCTCTGATCTAGGCGTCAGCGCGTGTAACTCAGAAGGAAATCTGATTAATGCCTTTGCGAACTGCATGGAAGCCTTCCTACGAATTGTGACGAGCTCTTACCTGGTCTGTGAGTGGACATACTGCCGTCAAGCAAGGTAGCAGGTCTCGCAGGCAACGACGGGGGTAACAGTCTGCAGCCAGCTATCCGGGATGGCGTTTCAAGCATGAAGGAAAGCTTTTTCTTCGGGGCAGGCTTTTGAACACGGCCGCTGCGAGTGTGGCAGTCCGTGTGAAGTTCTGAACAGTGTGGCTCTCCTGCTGTGAATTGCTGAGCCCTGATTTGCTGGCACAGTGAGTCTGCGGGGCTGTTCACCAGGAATGCGACCATCTCGCTTACCAAGCCCGAGTTCAGGCTGGATCTGTTCAACTCGGCCAAGATCCCTGCTTCACCCGAATCGCTGCCCCTGCCTGCGTTGCAAGCTTCGCGATGCCCCGAGACCAACCCATTTGTGCCGCTTGCCAGCGGTAATCCTGTACCGAGGTGACTGAACTCGCCGGCGAATGAAAACCATGGTGTGACATGGCCTTCCAAGCCAGGCGCTGCCCAGGTGTCCACACGTCTTGAAAGCATCGTTCTTGGGTCGGGACGCGCTAGTCCGGCTGGCCCATTTCCAGCTTGGTGGTTGGCCGGCGAAAGTTGTGGAGATTGCCTACTTTGCTGCCCGTTTGCAACCAACCGCTGCTCTTCTTCATGCTCCTCATCGACGGCATGCAGCCCGGAAGAAACGACCGTTGACTGGAAGTTCACACGGTTCAGCGGATCGTCCGCCCAGGTGCTCTCACAGCTAGCATCTCTGCCATCGTACCCAGTAGAGCTGTGCGCACGCAGGTAGGTGCCACGTGCGAAGGACGGCCCACTGTTACGGCTGGTGCGAGAGCCGTTGCACATGAACGTTGAAAGCGACTCAGGTCCTATGCACCCACTGCTGCTGCTTACGCGGTTGTATGTGCTGGCTCTGCGACTTGCTCCTATGGATGGAGCAGAAATAGGGTTTCGGCCAATACTGTCGTGCTCGATTGCGCCTCCAGAAAGCGACGATGTCGCAACAGCAGGATTGCCTACGCTGCCATTAGCGCTGGAGCCATTCATTCTTGAATGTGAGCGCCAGTCAAAGATGGTCGTTGTACCGTCCTTGTGCTGCTGCTGTGCTGCCAGTTCACCAGAGGCCTGGTGCGCCAGCAGGCCGGCGGTCTGGGTGGCATGCCTTGCAAGCATTGAATGCGTGAAAGAAGAAGTTATAGACCTGCGTGTGCGTCAGGCACAATCAAAACACAGGCCGAGTTGAAGGAGAAAAGCATGAGGAGATCAAGTTGTGGCTTGCCGTTGCTCACCTTCCAGTTTCAATACTTTGCCAGCCTACCTAGCAACCTAGCCAGACTAGCATCCTAGCCAGCTACTTGTGTAGCCAGCTCCCGATCATGGTCAAGGCACTGATTGTGCATAAGCGGAAGCGTGAAGGATTCGCGTGTTTGGTTTGCACGGTCGCTCACCTCCGCGGTTTGTAGTCCCCAGCAGGTGCTTCAGACAGATCTGCACTTCTTCTTACTACAAGAGTGTTTGCATCGGATCGTGACAATAAGCGTGAACGTGTGCGTTGTTGAGCGATGCCCGAGGTGAAGGACTTGCTGGTCTGCAGCGTTTCTGAAGCGCTTGGCGACGAATCCTCCTCCGAGCAGCGGCGATGGGAGACGGACAACGACCAGCGCTTGTTGCGAAACATGTCCCTGTGCATTTGACGGCAGAGCGATGAACGAGGGCGCAATTACGGCTGCGGTTCCTCGCAGAGCTATCGTCGAGGGCAAAACTACAGCTGTGGTTTCCTCGCAGTGCATGCACTCATGTAGCAAGAAAAGGAACGTGGCAGGGCTCGTTGAAAGGTGAAGCAAGACTCCAGCCTTCAAGTGCAATCTGTTGCAGCTCAATCAGAGCCCTCAAGTCCAAGGTTTGAAAACCAAAGCCTACCTAGCTTGCATGGACGAAGCCTAACTAACCAGGTAGAGGTAGCACCCGAGAGGAGGTAGAGGTTTGGAACTGGAGACAAGTCTCATGAGCCGCTGTCAGCAGCAGGACCCCGCAGAACAGCAAACCCTTTCGTCGCAAACAACAGGTCAGCCACAGCACTCTGCAGGTTGCGGGGCTTACCTGAGTTTGGACACCAGTGAGCTTAGCACACGTGTGTTGCTAGTAAGCGTGCGGCATTCGCTTGTGGTGGTGTCATTGACCGTTGGGTTCGCCGTGCGTGCACTGCGGGTGTGGCTCGGCGGGGCTGGGTTGCTCAGGCTCGGGAACCGACCCTGCTGGCTAGATGTGACCGCACCTGCATGCGCCTGCATGGCAAACAAGCAGACGGTGGCTACTTGAGCATAAGCGGGAAGCGCAAGCGATTGAAGCAGCCTGCATATGTCTGTGGCATGGCAGCCTAACAATCAACCATTAATGCAACACATTCTAGTCCTTGCTGTATTTTAAAACCCACAGCTGCCTTTTGCAACCTATTCGGCTGCATGTACGGTTGAGCTTAGATGCAGTCCGGTGCCGAGGCTTAGTCCGGCCAGGCAGGTCAGCCTAAAGGCGCACCTGGTCCCCCATGACCACCACCAGCTGACCAGAGAAACTGACAATGCGTCCCGCCGATGCCGTTTCATCATCGGCCAAATTATGCAGGATGGATGTCATTGACTTGAATGCGAGGCTGCCTGGCTGACTGGCCGCTCGTTTTGTCGCCTGTGTGGCGGCCCTGGGCTCAGCCTGCATTCCTGGTGATGTCTGGCCCAGAACAAAGCCGTTGCTGTTTGCGCCTGCTGAGACCTGCGGTGTGTTGTACACACTAGAGGCAGGGGTGGATTGTTGGCTGTCCGTGCTGTTCCTGGAAAGCCGCAGGCGCTTCAGACTAGCTCGGCCCAACTCAGCCACAGAACCCATGGAGCACCGGGAGTTCAGCATGTTCCTGCAAGCAGTCAGATGCTGGATGCCAGGTGAACAAGCATTCTGACAGCAGTGATAGAATGGAGAAGGAGAACAGCAGCTTGAAGGCAACTGCAAGGTTGTGACTGTGTGGAGTCCACTCATGGTGCACAATGAGATGACAACTTCCAATGACAATCTGATCAACTGAAACTCCCAACTGAAACGTATGCCCTAGTATTCGAAGTGAAGTTGTTGTCCTTATTCGTGCACAGCGGGATACCAGCGCTCCAGGTCCTGTTCAGAATTAGTGTCCAGGTAGCAGACCTCCTAAGTGATTCTCCCCAATGCTTGGTGGTGTGTCACATTAGTTTCCGTCCACTATATTCAATTGCAGACGAGTCGAGTCGTGTCGTGCTGCCAGCCGCAGACAGGAACCTTGGCAGCTGTCTTGCCATACCCACAGCCTGCCACCTACCTGCTGCTTGAGTAAGCCCCTTGGTTTGAGGACACTGTGCCTATGTCTGCATGATGGCTGGAATCCTTCAAGGAGGGCGCAGGGAAGAGTGCAGCGAGCTGCTGCCCGAGTGACGGCTTCCGCATGGTCAGGCAGCATGTACCCTTCAGTGCAACAGTGTGTCGTCACACAATTCGTGTCACTGGCATGGCGATGTGGAGCCAATGTGTTTGGTGTCCAAAAGTGCAAGGAGGCTTGCCAAATTGCAGGGCTTTCGGGCTCCTACTCGTTTCAAGGCACAGCCCGTATGACGTATATGAGTAGCTCTGGCTGTATCTCGCTGTGCCCATTCAAGACCCACGTGTATGTGTGCGTGTGTATGTGCATTACATTTGTAATGTGCAACACATCAGGCTTGTGCGCATGTGCTCATCCGTACATGTGCATGCATGTGCATACCCCCGCATGTGCTCACCCATGCCATTGCATCCATGTCCTCACCCGTGCATCACATGCCCCCATGTCCTCTGCCAGCTGGCTCCAGTATGCGTGTGAGTGTGTGCCGTAGCGCGTGGACCGGTCCTGGGCGGCGCACATGTGCGTGCGGCGCCACATGCGCTGAGCAGCAATGTCCGCGTGCATCACAGAGCTGCAAACAGGCACAACCGCTCTTATGGGGCAACTAGTCTTAATACACAACAACTGTTAAGGGACAACTACTCTGATGAGTCCACCGTGATGGGACCTTATCAGACTTCTCTTGGGATAACTGATGTCATTGTTCATGGTGCTCAGCCTCCTGAGTTGCATTGTTGGTAGACCTGGCAAGCACCTGCATACTGCCTATATAGAAGGCGGTGGAACAGAGGTGGTTGCTGAAACCATACGCTGGACTTCAGGTCTCCACACAAGCCGACGCGTTTTGAGTGTATGCACGCAGGCCACCTACATACTAGCCTCAACAGAGTATCATGATTCCACAGTCAGTCTGCTTACCTTGCGGGCAATGTGAGTTCCCCAGACATGGCTCGTCCCAGCCACTCTGCTTGCAGGCCTGCTGTCAACATGCCATTGGTGGTGTCCGCCTGCGGTTGACCACATAAGCACCCATGCACTGGAGAGCAGCTCTGGCCTGCCTCCCTACTGTTATCAACCCAACAAGTCATCAGTTGGCACAACCTTGCAAGTGCATGCACCATCTCTGTCCTGAGGTCCGGAAATACGATGTTGTGCGTGCCTCTGACAGATGTTGTGCATGCCTCTACCAGCAAGTGCCTGTCAGCATTTCTCTACAATAAGACGAGCCAAGTCAGCAGCACTCTCCAACCTTCCCCAGGATAGAGGTGGGTCGCAAACTTGTCTGGGTTTCACCACACCGACAACACTGACACGTGTTTTTGTATGCTGCAACCTTGCCCATCTGGTTTTACGTTTTGCATCCTTGATGCAAGAGGAGCAATCGTTTTCTCAAGCAGTGATAGACAGCTGCCTTCATACCGCGCATCCGATGAATGACAGGTTGTTGACGTCCGGGTGTAGTATGGAGCGGTACAGGTACAGGCCGTCGTCCTGGTGGCCCAGTGCATGGGAAACCTAGGGGCAAGCAGAAGAACTGGGGGCGTGTAAACGCACTCAACCTACACAGTGACTCTGCTTCCAGTTCAAGAGCACGGTGAGATGCCCTTCACTGTGGTCATCTTCAAGACAAGAGCAGGCGGCATGAGGAAGCATAACTTCAAATGTATGTGACAGCTTGATGCAATGTCGCCCCTGCACGTGCCGCAAGCACCGCAAATGCAACTGGTTTTGCGCGTGCCAGTGCGTTACCACTGGTACTGCACTACTGTTTATGGGCTGATGCTCGCACCTTAGGGTCCAGGAACGTCATCTTCTGACTGAATCCCGTGCAGTACACGACCGCGTCTGCCGGCACCTCCTGTCCTGAGTCCATCAACACGCCCTCCGGGGTGAAGCAGCGCACACGACCTGCACAGAACGAAGGCCAAACACAGGAAGCACACAACACATGCTGGTCAGACACATGCAACGCGTCCACAGCTGATGGCACTGTTCTCGCGGCTGATCAGCAGGCAGGCCGCTGCCACACATACTTCATGCAACACTTTGGACACCTCTGATGACGCGGTTCGGGAGGATGGTCGACAGACAGAAAGCTTGTACGTACAACAGCTGGTTTGCTCTAGTGTGGCGAGCCTTGGTTTGCTCGGTGAGTTAAGCTGGGTGGTTCCAGTGCTGCTGTGCTGCAATGACACGCTACTCCTTAGTGTTGTGAATGCAACAAGTAATGTGCATGTGTGGTACCAGTGCACCCTGAGCAACAAGTAATGTGCATGTGTGGTACCAGTGCACCCTGAGCAACAAGTAGTGTGCATGTGTGGTACCAGTGCACCCTGAGCAACAAGAAGTGTGCATGTGTGGTACCAGTGCACCCTGAGCAACAACAGCAACGTTTAGTCACAACAAACTTCCTTGCGTGCTACACACTCACCCGCCAGCACACGTGATTGAGGGCGATGGGCGCATGCGGTCCATTGGTCAGGAGGCGCCACCACTTGAAATCCATGCACCGCATTGTCAGATGAATTTTGGGCTGGTCGCACTCCAGCCTGCAACAAACACGCAGACAAGCCTTGTAAAACATTCTGACGCACAGGGCTCCGGGCGAGGGCCCTTGCTATGTGACCGCTATGTGCGCCGCTCAGCAGCTTGAAATGTAACCTGTGCTGTGCTTGGCCATATAACAGTGGTCCTTCTGGCTGCGCGGAGTTCAGCAGTGTGCTGCAATGCATTGTGGCACAGTCCAGCATAGCACACCCGCGTGCTTGTGCAATGAAGCAGTTACCTTGCGCACGCCAAAAGCTTTGGACAGGGCTGCTTTGGCGGGGTTGTGCTTCCAGGCTTTTGCCGCAGCATGCAGCCACCCTGGCTTGGTGGTGGTGTAGTACGGCACGTACTGTCGAGTTTCCAACTGGCTTGAGCAGGTGTGCGCACAGCCGGGTGTGTCTGCACTGGGCAGAGGCCAGAGTACCTACAGCAGCATGTGCAAACACCTAGCGATTGAGGAACGCCACGCACGAAACCCAGAAAGAAATCCTGAAAGCAACAAAAGCCCCTGCTGCTAGCTGACATGCACCAAGGCTGGATGTAGCACTTCGACAATCAATCCTATTTTGAAGTCAGAATGGCACAGGTCTGAGGCTCCTGTACTGGTGCACGTCAGGTTTGATTGGTGGCGGGCAAGTTGCTGCAACCATGCATGCGGCAAGAAGACCATCTTGCTGGAGCATGCAGGGGGCACTGCAGGGAGAAGAGCCTTCAACAGCAGGTCAAAACATGCGCCCAGTTGCACCCTTGAACATGAACACTGGACTGCTTGCCTGGACTGTTCCTACTCGCAGGGGTGATGGGCGACCCCGCACCTTCCTGTACAGCAGTGCCACTGAGTCCGCCTGATGATTCACTGCCTTATCCGCCAGGGCATCAAACACGGACTGGCTGTTGCCCACCACTAGCACATCCTTGCTGCTCCAGTTGTGGTGGCACGGCTGCATGTGGCGTGCGTGAAGCTGCTCGCCTAGGAATGCATCCTGACCCTGCAACGCAACAGCTGGACATCCAGGTCACACCGCTAGTTCCTAAGCGTTGCTTGGATGAACTTTATGGTGAGGCGCTGGACGATAGAGAGCCACGTGTTCACCCATACACACATGTTCTGACAAACCTTGCAGCTTCGCAAAAGCCTGAGTCACATGGCAAGAGCACATTGTGTTACTTCCGTGTACTCTGAAACTCAACGCCCAACTCGCACATGCACGGGCAGTTGTGTGCCATGCTGTCTACATGTACTGCCGGCTTTTGATGTACGCCACATGTGTGCCCTGCGGTTTGGTGCAGCAGTTGCACTCACGGGGTATCTGGGCGTCACGGGGTTGCTGTGCAGCCCAGTGGCCAACACCACATGCTCACACTGCATGCGCAAGTGCTTGCGGGTCTTCAAGTCCTTGAGCACAAGCTGCCAGCCCCCTGCTTCGTTCCCACTGATGCCCCGTGACAGGTTGACCAGATGGGCATTGCAGCGAATGCGGCGATACAGCTCGTGATGACTCGCATAGGCGTGCAAGTAGGCCAGAACCTCCCAAGCGCAGGCTGTCTGGCCCTGTGGGATTAAGTGGTCTGGCCAGGGGAAGTCTGGAAAGCTGTACTGCTGCCAGGGGCCTGTGGTATGGGCAAGTTCGAGAACATGCACGTAAGCTATCCATGCAGTTTGAGTGCTTACAGCAGGATGGGCTGTTGTGCCTGCCTCTGTAGTTGCTCCAGTTCGCCAGACCAATAGCATTGATAGGTGTCTGTATGCTGTAATCTGCACACTGTTTATGGAAACGCTATTGGAACCAGTGGTAGTGTGTGTTTGTAGCGGCAAAATGTGATGGGGTACACCTTGGGGTACACCTTGTGTTTGCCACATACATACATGGCAGTTTGGTTAGTCTGGTGTGGAGCACAAGCCAGTCCCCTTCATTGCAGAGTTTGCGTGCAAGACTGATTGTGAAGATCCTTCGCCTGGGTCCATCGCCATATCCTTGACGAAGAACACGACCTTTAAATGCATGAGGCAGTGTGCGGGGTGTAAATTTTCCTCCTGCCTGGTAAGATGACCTACATTGAAGCAGAGCATGCGGGTCAGCTTGAAGCCAACTACCGCCTATGTCAGCGCCTTCCTCCAAAACCGTGACCTGCATGAACGTATTGCAACTTAGGTGAGGGCCTAGACATTCAGGGCTGTTGAATTCCCGCAACGACATGGGTGGATTTGAAGACTGGAGACAGGGGTGTACGCAGCTGCGGTCGCAGGGAGTTCCATGCACGTCTTATTGAAATCGTCGTATGTCATGAAGAATTGTTGTGATGCAGTGTTTTGAAGACCATCTGGCGTTCCTCCCTGTGCTGGGACATTGTCGGCGGGGCCATTATCGGACCATTCGGGGCACAGTGCCTCGCCTGGACAATACAGTGGTATGCGTAAGGAGTCGGAAGGCAAGGATGGCACACATGCACAAGTTTGCACGCGCCCGGCTCGGGCAAATGCAACCGCAACATGCGACAGGCGCTTGATTATGCCAGGCAATTTCGGTCCAGGAACTTTTCAGGCAACTGTATGTACCTTGCATCCGGCCAGCAGAAGCGCTCGGCAAGCCTGCAGTCCGGCCACTCCAGCGCCGATGATGACGACCTTTGATTCCTGCATTTCCTCCAATTCCTGCGGTCTTGCATCCGGTCATCGTCAGTAGGTCCTGTTATCTGACCAAGCCGAAATGCGCCATTTCACAATCTAGAGTTACCAGTTCCGGGTAAGCCTGTTGTCTACAATGGTGCGCGTCGCTGCTCCACGAATCAACCGTCATCAAGGTACGGGCAACATCAGCTGTAATTTAACTGACACCAGGTAGACAGCACACCAGGGGTGCGAGCTATCAATCGCCTGTCACAGCGGTGAAAGGCGCCATGCAATTTGTTTAATCAGTAATTGGGGTACATACAACATGAAGTACGGTCGCCAGTCCTGCCACCTCGCAGACTTTTGTGGCAAGCTGTAGTTTTCTGGCAAGCTGTTAGTTGTGACAGCAGTCTTGGGTAGTTCACACATTGAGGTGGCTGGGCAGTCAACCTGGTCGTTGTATGTATTTTGTCAGTACATGCATTGTTCCTTTTGACAGGATATAGGGTCACGCGACAGTGGCAGTAAGGGGGCAGCTTCGCAACACAAGCCATGCGGGCCTGGCGTGCTGGAAAGAAGCAGGGGGGAGGATTGAGGATGAAGTGACGTTGTCATGGGTGCTGATCTGTTTGCTGTCGTCTTGCAATACGTCATCCATGGCCCTGATTGGCCTGGACATGTGCTGCTGCAGCCTTCACTGCGCTGCACATTGTCTGTTTGCCCCACGTACAGCTTGCCAGTGGGTACAAGAGGAAGAGGAAGAGGAGCAGGAAGAGCAGCAGCAGGGCGAGCGCACCAAGCAGAGTGCAGACAGTGAGCAGCGAGTGGCCAGTTAGCATGCCAAACAGGTTCGGCTCAATTCCCGCCGCCACTGCCCGTTACCCCTCAAACTGTTGTGTATTTGCCCTGTATTCTGATAAGCTTGGTAAATGGATGCCTGAAGGATGACGTAATGCTGATGACACGCCTGTCAAAGTCATCGACCGTATAAAATTCGGAAACGGATGTCGTCACTGCAATGATGCACTGATGTGGTGCAATTCGTTGTGTGGAGGGTTTGGCGGCCTTTTAAGGCGCCATTGGGTACACACTTCAAGCAGACAGGCAAACGCCCGTGTGTGGAGGCCAGCCTTCCACATAGCAAGTGCCAATCTACACCTGCACCGCTCCTCAATTTTTTGTTTGGCTTCCGGGTATGCAGTTGCAGGCAGTGTGCGCATGACGGCATGACATGGCATGTATGAGCCAGACTGGCACAGCAGTGCAACTGCGACAGGCCAGCGGCTGGGTGCAGAGCGGGGGACAAGATAGCAGAGCACGTACCTCAGGCCAGTCATGTAGCAGCGCCTCTCTTGAAGCTTCTGGAGCGCCCAGCCATGGGTGTGAGCCCATGAATTGCCGGTTCAGATTTCTTGAATGCCTGCAGCAACTCCTGAGAGAGAGGGGGATGAGCTGCTTGGTGGGTCGCTCTCCACAATAGCACAGCTCAAAAGCCAGCATGAGCTACACACCCGTGCGTGTGTGTGTGTGAACTTACCAGTGCGTGGTTACACACTTGACAAATATGGTGGCTGTCTGCTTGGTGGTGGCTGTCTGCTTGGTTATCACAAGAGGGGAGGGATTGCAACCCGTCCAACCTACAAGTGAAAGGGATTTCGAAACACCCGGATAGCAATGGTGGTGGTCACCCCTCAAAGTGCTATTCTGACCGCGAACCTCGTTAGACTCAAAAAGAGGCACCGGTAGCAAGTGGTTCAGAGATACTCACACCATCAAAGGTTTTCTTTATCCCTCTCCCCCCCTGCTTACTACGTGGAAGATTGGCCAGACCTACGTTTGTCTGCTTGGCGTGTGTACCTAATGGCAAGGTGTACGTGGCACACACAGACTGTGTGCAGCGCAGCAAAGGTTGCAGCGTCACATGTCCAGTTGTTGATGCCGTGTTGCAAGGCGGCGACAGTGGAGCAGCATTCGTGACACTTCGTCCACCATCTTGTCAGCAGGGACATGCCAGAGTTGATGCATACACACATGCACGCGAGAGAGAAATCCTTTCCCTTGGGAGCTCAGTTGTGTAGCCCAGCACCATCTCACTTCTCACGCGTGAGAAAACAGATCTCCGATGACCGAGAACGCCTTCAACTGCCTTTCGAAATCGAACATGCTACTATTCTTCGGAATCGCATACATTGTCAGGGCGGCCTGCTAGCCGACGGGGGTGTGAGCCATCCAGTAGCCCTTGCCCAGATCGGGTGAGCACGCGGGGAGGGTACTACAAAGCACACCGGGCAGGCTGCGACCGGTATGCTTGAACATTACTGTCCTGCGCTGCATGTAGGAGGTGGAGGTGATTGAGCTCGAGGTTTTGCCCGAAATAAAAGCAGTGGCTCGCCCTGTCAAAAGGTCCGCCTCTCCCAGGACTCAGCCACGAGCAGAAAAGAAGAACAGGTTTTATCGCAAAAAAGCAGCAAGCGGCGAGGTTTGGGAAGGCCAGCAAGGTGTCAACCATTGCCATTGTGTTCAAAATGCACTTGTAAGGTAGCGTCACTTCTTTCATTGTGCCATGCATCTCTGCTAATCTCACTGTCCCAGTATTGGCAGTCAACACCGTCTACCAACACCAGCAACACATCCCGTGGCATTTAACACCGCACACATACACCACCAACAAATGAACACACACACAAATGAACACACAAAGTCCTGTAACTCTCCACAACATTATACACCTCATCACTGAGTAACGAGGAACTGGCATGCGACGGACATGATTGCAAAGGCGACTCAGAATCACATGCCAGAATTGTCCCAGAACTGGCAAACATCTTTTTTTTGAGTGAGCGGAGCCAGCACGTGGGAGCGCCGCCGGGCCTTTCGTCAACGTCTAGCGATGTAATCCACAACGATTGGTTCGTTGCGATTGCTTGAACCTAAGTGATTTGCGAGCAATCCAAACATCCAAGATTTCCGGAGAACCCTTCTCACTACCCCCTTTGACTCACCCGCTCAATCTGAAACAAAGATGGCCGCAACAGGCCCCAAGGACGATCTAGATGACCTCATTGACTTCCTAATGGATAAGAGGCCAAGTGTCAAGCTAGCTGCCTTGGACATCATCCTAGGCCTGACAGCCTCTCCAGAAGGATTGGAAAAGCTAAAGCATAAAACTGGCAAATTGCTGGTGTTCATGCTGAGACTGATAGCGGACAGTGATAAGGAGGTGTCAAACAAGGTGAGGTACGCAGGCCGACCAGGCAAAGGCATGGTGAAATCGCTGGGCCGAGAAGCATCATGTAGACAGCACGTCATGTGAGACAGCACATCACGGAGACAGCCCGTTATAATTCTAAGTTTATTTCATTAGCCAGGCTCATGCAGCTCACGAACATCGTGCACATGTGCTTGTTGCAGACTCTCAGCTCCCTCGTCAACATGGCGCATGATAAGGACTTTGTAGCGGCGCTAGTTAAGCAAAACGTGGTCAACAGATGCATGGATTATCTCAGAGACCAAACCTGTGAACATCCAAGGCTACTGGTGAGCAGACTTTTTGGGCGCGTGACACGGCGTACTGATTCTGATGCATGTGGACAAGGCACAAGCATGCTTCGTAGGCCTGAAACCACAAGCTGACAGTAGCGAGTGTACCACAGTCATCTTCCTCATCTCGTAATGGTAGTCCGCAGGGTATATGCACTGCACGACACACACGCGGCATTCCGGAGTCGTCACATGCCACTGCAGGCTAGCCTAGCACATGTCCTGCGTGGCCAACAGCGTGGCAGGCAGCCGGACCAAGTGTGCGTGCGTTCCTGTCTGCAGATCATGCTTCTCAACAACCTAACCGCCAGCAGCGAAGAGGCATGCACTCAACTGCTGCAGCTAGGCCATGAAAAGCTGCAAGGACTTAACATGTGAGCAACCTTTAGCCTTGACCGCGTCAGCTGCAGTTGTCACTGTCCAGGGTCTACATGCACGCAGCTAACATATGGGCGTGCCCAGAAAACGTCAGCTCAGCCTTGCAGATTGAGCATGTGATTAACCAGCAGCTGACAAACAGCACCATATTGAGTCGCCTTCTTAGAAACACGGAGGCATTGCACGAGCAAGTCACACACACGAGCAAGTCACACACAATGCCCCATGCTGCCTGCACCTGTGTTCCCAGGGCAATCCTCATCAAGCGGTTTGTCATGTCAGGCCTTACCTTTGAGCCGGGTCAAGAGGACAACTACGAGCATGTGGCGCCTATCCTCACAAACGTGACACAGTTCAAGCCAGCACGCGCCATGTTACTTCAGCCAGGGAGGGGTACGCTGCAGGCGCTGGCAGCTCAGCTCAGGGCACCCACCCTGTGCAGAAGACAGGGTGTGGCCGGGGCCATTAAAAACTGCTGCATGTCAGCTGAGGTGAGGCGAGGCAACTTAAAGCTGGCATGAACACAGAAATGAATTCAGACACATACACTCCGTACGCGGTCAACTACAGCGTCAAGGTTAGCATAGCATAGGGTTTGCACAAAAGAGGCATATTATGACTAAATACTTTTCTATCAATGCCTGTTTCACAGCAATGTTCATGCATTCCACTGCCTGCCATGTGGTTGACCATGTCCTGGGTGCAGGGGGACGGCACCTTGGAGCAGGTGGTTTCGGACCCCGCCGTGCTTGCAGCCATGCTCACGCCCATTAGCGGGGCAGAGCCCAAGGAAAAGGACGACCACGTGCGTGCATGCATGGCGGAGAGTGTCATGGTGCTGGCCTCCACAGACAAGGGCAGGGAGGCGCTCAAGAAGGCAAATGCAGAGGAACTGCTACGCAAAGGGTGGGTGGGGCCGTTCTGAACATCTGTGAAGACGGCATGGGTGAAGCAGGCTTTGGACGAGCATAGCCTCTTGGGATAGATTGGCCACAGGCGGAATGGTACGGCTGCAGGCATGTTGGGACACGGCCTGGCTTGGTGCGCAAAATAGATTGTGGCGAGCGTGGTAGGCGGAGGCGGAACGATTGAGTTGGCAACAGATAGAAGCATGCTGTTAGTCAGAACGTGCATCAGCCACAGGAAACGGCTGGCATTGCAGGTTACAAGGAGGGAGTGCACACAGGAAGCACGTCCACGCAAATGAATCGATCTTATAGGCTGCAGGTTACTGGGGCTATCATACCACAGCCTTGCCTCTGATAGCATATGAATCGCATCCAGGCAAGAACACAGACAGCCACCAGCACCCCCAGCTCCCAGTTTCCGTCCCGATTCCATCGTCCCATGTTTGCGTGGTTTGATCTTGACCTCACGCGCCTTGGCCTTGTGCTCCTGTGTTGCAGGTATGAGTACGAGGTCAATCCTACTGTGTGCCATGCGATGGAGCATGCTGCTGAGTACTTCCTAGCCACACATGGGCAGCAGGAAGAGGAGCAGGAAGAGCAGCAGCAGGGCGAGGGCACCAAGCAGAGTGCAGACACTGAGCAGCGAGTGGCCAGTTAGCATGCCAAACAGGTTCGGCTCAATTCCCGTGACTGACTGCCAGTTACCTCTGCTGTGCTCTAGCTTGTGGTGCACGCATGCAGTTTGCATGCTGTTGTTTGCCACAAGGAGGTCCTGGCTGTCGGGTGCCTGAAACGTTGACAGTTGGCAGTTGCCTGAATACACTTCAATTTCTTTCAGACTAGTAGCAGCCGGGGTCGGTGGGCAGTGCCCTGGCGTGTCCGACGTGAGCGATGTAGCATAGCAGGGCACAAAGCCAGCAACACACTTGCAGCATATCCTGTATACTGCTGTCATTTCTGAGCGCAGCGAGTACTGACTACCTAGCGCTTGGTTGTTCTGTTGGTTTGATATGTTTTTAAACTGGTTTTCAGTTTGTGTGACTGGTTTACCGCAAGGTTCATTGGTTGTGGGCAAGTATAAGTATCTGTCATATTAAAGGATAAGTAATTGCGTGCCCATCTATTGTAAGAATGTTAGGATGAATTTGTTCACCCCGTCCTGCGCTCTGTAAAAATCAGAAACAACCGTGAGTAGATCACACCTCACACACACACTGGTTTTCTCACACATCATCTCAGCAGGCTGAATCTCCAAAGCAACACCGCATGTGCAGAAGAGGTGCATGATTAAGAAGTTGGTTCAACGCAAACTGCGTCCTGGAAGTGCAGGGTGTCCAACCAGGGTGTACAACCAGCAGCATCAGTCTCACAACGTTACAGGCACCAATCCGTGACAGGCACCAATCAGTGACACGATCCGTTACAGGCACCAATCAGTGACACGCTGCTGCTGCACCGGTCTTCGGCGGTAACGCGCATGGGCGGGAGGCGTTAGATGCGAGCGCATGGGCAGTTTGTACGACCAGATCTTCAATCGCGAGTCATGTGGAAGGCGAATCAACTCATCGCTCATCCTACATCAACAGTAAGGGTCGGGGTTTGAGGGCGATTTCTCAGCATGCACAGCAGCCAGAACCCTATTCCTTTTCTTGGGGCGTCTTCACTTCTCTGTGTTTTCCTTGTTCATGTTCGAGTAGCGTCTTCAGTCACGTGTTGTCATTCCATTCTCCTGGATGTCTTTTGCCAAGCACAAAGCACGCATGTTGCTGACCAGCTAGGACAGGTTCAAGGGATCAAGGGACTCGGCAAGACCCTGTGCGGGGTAAACCCTGCAGAGCAGACCATGCAAATGCTTCTCCTAGCTCACCCACTTACACTGCAGCAGGCACAGACCCAGCTGCGCAGTGATGCGGTTGTCGTGGTCTGGAGCTGCTTTGGCAGGGCTGGGTTTGCGATGCTCAGCCAGTCAGTGTGTGTACCAGTGTGTGTGTAGTTTTACATCTGTATCGTCCCACAAGTGGAACAGAAGATGGCGTAAACATCAATCACACATACGTGCAACAAGCATGACTCGCTCGGCTGCACCGTACTGTCATTAACCAGACAGCATGTCATGCATACTTTCATGCAGATGTGCCCAGCTCAGACTCAGTCACCGGAGGTCCTTCCAGTCGGCGCATGCAGGCGGCATCACATGGCTGGCTCTGGACAGCGCAGAACAGCGTTATCTGCTGGCTGGAGCAGCAGACGCCACCATAGCAGTGTACGATACCCATGTGAGGCGGCAGTTGCATGCTTGCACGTGGGGCATGCGCATGAGGGATCGGATGTAAGCCAGACACCAGCAAGCTCAAATTGCAGTAAAAGCTGTTCGTGCTGTTTACATGAACAGCATGCGGCAACCAGGCAGACAAAATATGGCCAGCATCACATGGAGCTGCATGCACCGCCTGGCATGTCTGCCTTGGTTGGTACGTAAATGCTTGCCAGCAGAAAGCTGTTCTTACACAGCTGTTGTTTTTACAGACAGTTCTTATGTTGCTAGTTGTTTGTGTGGGAGGCAGTTCTCGTGGATAGAGATTGCCTGTCGCCCTGGCACACTGTGTACATGTGGGACGATACAGATGTACATACACACACACACACACACACACACACACATACACACACACACACGTAACGCGTGTCTTGCAGGAGCTTGGCGGCTCTGCAAGCGTTGGCACGGGGAATGGCGGTAATGCGGCCTCCTGCATTGAGCCCGTGTGTACGGTGGGGCGCCATCACCCGGGCGCACACCAGTACCTGGTCAGCTGTGTGGCCTGGTATCCGGCAGACTCTGGCATGTTCCTGTCGGGGTCATATGACCAGAAACTCAAGCTCTGGGACACGAACACGTGGGTGGTGCTGGGATTGAACGGAAACGAACACGTTATCAGCTAAAAGGGGTGGTCAAGTTGGTGGCAGGGCAGGAGAAATTGTGGTCGGGCAGCACAGGACAGAAGGACAGCTAGAGAGTAGATAATTCTCACTGTGTCAGATCACTGTGCCCTGCATGCAGCAACCCAAGCAACCCGCTCTCAGAACATCCGTTCCGTTGCCGATCACCTGCTGATATCCTTATTTGTGATGCTGCCCTCACTGTTGTGTATGCACCTGTTCAGTTGCAAATCTGTGCATAAGTCTTCCTGCTTGCAGGCTTGAGGTCGTGTCCAGTTGGCACATGCCCGCTAAAGTGAGTGGAGCTGCGCTGAGCCATGTCAGAGGCGCGGGGGATGGGGTGGTGGCGGTGGCGTGCCAGGACGTGTCGCTGCGGCTGCTCGACATGCGCATGGGCGCGTTCACTCACACGCTGGTGGGGCATAGGTGTGTGGCAATGCTGCATGGCGTGTGGGAACGCATGGGGCATACCGGCGGCCATGATACCTTGCTTCAGAACACTGTCTTGTAAGCAACGCAGGCTAACGCTAGGCTTCTCCTTTAGAACAGTGCAGGTTGTTAGCCTCAGAACATTGTGTACTGTAAGCCATGCAGGTTACTCGATACGCTGCAGATGCTCAATCTCTTGGATTGCATACGTCATACGTTGTGAGTGCTTTGGAGCGCTCTCACGTGTGAGCTGTGAGTGCTTTGGAGCGCGCTACGTGTGAGCATCCGATGTAGTGGCTGAGTGTCTGCTCGGTTGTGACGTTGGTTCAGCTGCCTGTGTGAGAGGCAGAGGTGAATGTGCTAGAGGCACGTTCGGTTGGCAATGGAGGGTTCACGTCTTGGGCCAATCAGCGCACATTCCCACATGGGCTTGCCTCACACATGACCAATGGCGAGGCTACTTGCATGTGTACGCCATCTGCTGTTCCACTTCGAACAGATATGAAACCACACACGCACGCTCTCCATGTCCATCCAGGCCCTCTATGGGGCAGAGTGTTCTGCTTGGTTGGCAATAGAGGGTTTGGCTCGCCTGACATTCTCCATGTCCACCCGTGCGTGTGGCAATAGAGGGTTCACGTCCTGAGACTAGCAGTGCACATTCACATGCCAACGCGCCTTATGCGCCTCACGCATTCCCCATCTCCGTGCGCATGTACAGGCATCCTGTGTGGTGTGTGTCCTGGTCGGCGCGGGACGAGCACCAACTGGCGTCGGGAGATGCGCATGGGCAGGTGGGTGCGGGCAGGGTGAGGCCGCAGCACATGTCATGCTCGTGTGCCAAGGCTTACGGTGAGGCATGGCTGTCAACGTGCAAACTCATATGTCCTTGCTAGTCAATACCTGTGCGAGGTTTGCATGGGATTCAGTGGATGTAATCAGTACAGCCTCGTACCACCACATTCAAGATGCACTGCCCGCCACTTGATGCATACCCGGACGTACAAATGCTGCGCCACTTGACTTCATCCCGGCAACGGACTCGAACTGTGCCCAACGGCCACGCATGAGCATCAATGAGCTTACACTGCTTGCTACTCCAGGTTTGCGTGTGGGACATCCGTCGCTTTGGCCCCACTCAGCTGCTGGACATGTACTGCACCCAGAGCCACCGCCGCCAAACATCAGGCGCTGCGGATCTTGAACCCATAGACGCTTTGGGCATGGCAGACGACAATGCCGCTGCTGCTGACGGCGATGGCAGTGACCGCGCTGGCATTGCCCCTGGCAATGATGGTGTTGTCAATGATGTTGCGGGAGACGATGGGGTCGTTGATGATGAATCTGCAATGGAGTCTGCATGGAGGGCGGTTCATGAGCACCGGTTGGCGAGGGCGGGGCACACCGCAGCGAGCCATGCGTCCACGGGCAAGCGAACGCGGGACGATGCTCTGTCCGCCCTGCGGGACCTCCCCAAGGGGCGGCGGGAGACAGGTGGAGCAGGGGCGCAACATGCAGCACTGCAGCAGCGGGCGGGCAGTGGCAGCGGATCAGCCGCGGCGCAGTCGTCACGTCACAGGCTACCGCTCGCTGCGTCTGCGCCACTAAGGCCGGGTCGCACCGGTGAGTAAGACAGGCAGGACAGGGATGGACCGCCCATAACTACTCCCACCCTTTGTGAAGATCAGTCATCGTTTTTCAGATTCCCATTGTATGGCACAGTAATTGGTTTACTCAGCACGCGCAACGCACCGCGAATTGAGCCACTTATCACATCAATGCGTCAGGGTTGTGGCATGGTCGGGCTACTAGATGGTGTGCGCCTTGGTGTCCATTGAACACCGTCGCCCTTGTGCAGTGTTAAATTGGCAGGCTGTTTGTTCTCTTGTTGGTGGTCGTGTGCGTGTACGATTTTCTGGACGGTCCTCAAGTTCCATCAGTTTCTAAACCCTGCAGGAGAGGTGATTGGGGGGCGGGCGCCCCAGGCTTCAGGCAGGCTGGGCGGCGGCGGCGGCCTTTCGGACGTCGCTGTGCGTGCGCACCAGGGGGCGGTTACGTGCGTGTTGCCCACTCCTGACGGCCTCTTCTGGCTCAGTGGCGGCACTGACTCGCGATTGCGGCTGTGGGACGCGCTGGGCTGGCAGCGGCAGCTAGTTGGCTACACAGGTGCTCAACCAATGCTGCAGGCTGAGATCATTCTGTTTGCAATTGCGTCTGTGTGTGACGAGGCCAGGTTGCGGACATCCTTTTGCACGAAACTGTACCAGAGTATGCTGTGGTCAGGCCAATGCCAGCACTCCATCCACGTCCACCAGCAGTCCGTTGCAGTCCAGTATGTTGATGTTGTTTATGCCATCGTCTGTGTAACTTGAGCCATCATCTGCTTAACTTGTCGTACGATACAGATGTATGAAATTAGTCGCTCACTCGCTCACTCGCTGACTGACTCACTCACTGACGCTCACTCCCTCACTCATTCAGGCACGCACAACCGGGCGCTGCGGGCGAGGCAGCTGGGCGTGACCCAGGATGGGGCGGTGGCCTTTCACCCCTCGGGCAGTATGGTGCAGGTGCGAGGGATGGCGTGGACAGCCCCTGCCTGGGTGTGGGTAGGTGGCCGTTCTCCTTGTGTAGTCAAAAGCAAGAATGTGAAGGAAAGCAGTAGCAATTCGTCAGGTCAGTGTCAACGCATACCGTTCGGTTGATTGAAGGCCGAACCACGCGCTCTGGCCAGCTGAGAGCAGGTGCGAGGTTTTGAACAGTGTAGTTTTCGCAAACAAGAGGGCACGCCGATTTGAACAGTGAAGAGGTCTGAATAATCTAGTAATGAAGAAGGTTGACTGACGACTGATGCGTTTGTCTCAGACAAGAGTGATGCAGACACTCTGCAAATCTGTTGTTTTGATTGCGCAAAATTCCTGTACGCGTTGCAGCTGGCAGTCTGTGTCAGCTCCAAGTGGCATTGCGGTCGTGGCCATGACATGCACTGCGACTTCTGTGTCGCGCTCCTGCAGGTGTTCGATGTGCGCAGCGCAGCCCTGCTGTGCGAACTCTCTGGCGGGCATACGGAGAGCATCAATGCTTGTGTGTGGAATCCGCTGCTTGGGGAGGTCTACACAGGAGCGAACGACTGCCGTATCCTAGTCTGGTCGCCACGCTCAGGTGGCCGCAGTGCCCGAGAAACAGCCGCAGATATGATCGAGGGCGACAATGATTCAAGCGAAGGGGAGGGTGAAGGGGATCAAAATGGGGGTGGCAGATTGAATGATCGCACAGGCAGAAACGCACGTACTAGCGGTGCGGCTGGTGCTGCCCCGATGGCGGGTGCAACGGGTGCGAGTAAGGCGGGCTATGGCCCGCACACTGGCAGAGGCAGCGGCATGAGCAAGCGGACGTGAGGCTGTGGTAGGGCGTGTATGCTGTTATTCCAGCTGAGGCTGTGAGTGGTTGTGTCCCAGTCAAGCTGCTGATGATGGTGCTCGGCTGGCTGCAAGCATCGTATAAAAAAAAGATGTTTGCCAGTTCTGGGACAATTTGACGTGTTTGTATTGACTGTTGTGTGATGGCGATACGCTACGTTCCTTACCGTGAGTCGCGCTGCAGTTGTGTGTACAAAGAGTCTGTGTGTTTTTCCACAACCAAATTGAACAGGGCGTGTTGGTACACGGTGTGGTGCCTTGTCTGGAATGTACCAATGACAGGGCGGTGTTTTGGATGTACCAATGACATCCAGACACAATCCATGCGCCTGCTTGTCATGCCCGGGACAGTGTGCTGCAACACAAACTCATTCCGGCGCCAACAGAGCAGTGGGACTGGGATGCTATTGGGATGAAATCACAATTGCAAACTGTGGCTGTGTATAGCTTCCTTTCCGCTTCAAGACCTCTTTTTGCATTGCTGACACAGCTT
>QAXH01005980.1:46434-58887 GCA_004335635.1 Chloromonas sp. AAM2
TCCTTTCCGCTTCAAGACCTCTTTTTGCATTGCTGACACAGCTTGTGGACAGCGCAAACCCCAACCCGAATTTTGAGTGTCTCGACTTACCGTATCGATCAGCCTGCTCGGACCAATTGAGGCACGCTGCGTGGATCCAAGCAAAGCGAGTCTCAAAGTGTACTCCAACGCAGGCGGCAGAAGTCAGTTGCAGCTGAGCTTGTACTGTGCGTCACAGCTGCTCGTCGCCTTGTTCAAAAGGGCACTGTTTTCTCTTCTCAAACGGTTTGACTCGACAAACCTGGTGGCAAGTGGAGTCCGAGCATGATGTCCGTGCATTCACTTAGTTCCAGTGGTCGCACGAGCTCCCATGCATCTCAACAAATCCACATCAAAAGGAAAATGCAGTTTGAGAATGGTGTTCCTTGTGTGTCCATGCACCTTTCCACCCAAGCTTTATTGAACCCATGGACACAAACTCCATGCCGCATCATGGAGAACAAATTAGAACCAATTCGAGTCTAAGGNGAGCTACCTACGCCCCTCAGAAAGCTATGCCAAAGTCCCTTTGTGGCCGCTCCCTGGAAGGTCGGCCCCAAAGGACCCTCAGCCTTGCCCCCTGGGGGGCTCAGCTACTGGGGTTCAGCCTGAAGGCAACAGACTGCTTGGCTTTGTGCGTGCGTGGTGGCGTGGTGTTTTGGTGTTGTTGTTGTTGTTGCGAGTTGGCAGACTGGGCCCGGCATGTAAGCTGCTCAGGAAAGAAGGTAAGGGAGGTGAAAAACTATTACAAGTGTAGCAAGTGGCCAAGGGCAACCGAGTCGTAAACCAGGTGCAAACGATTTGTAAGGCACACTCGTCACACAAAGGCAGTTGCCTCGTTCGAAGTGTATGCCAGCCTCACGGGAAAGGTACACCCAACTGTCACACTAACAACTTTTTTCTGTGACCTCTCAAGCACCTGATCGCTTGCACCTGCTCAATCCGCCTTTGGCATAAAACTGTTATGGCCAGCGGCACAGCCCACTGAACAGCCAACAACGTACAAGCTGCCCTCTGCTTACTCCGCCATCGCATGTGTATGATGCCCATGACCACCCCGCTCATCATCTCTGCAAACTTCTTTTTTTGATGCACCAAGTGCAAGCGTCAGTTCTCCCTGTGCTATTTCACCACGTCAGACGGCGCACCTCTCCAGCTGTAAACTCAGCCAGCGGCACATGACATCGCATCACAACGGAGAATCGCAAACAGGAATTGTCCCAGAACTGGCAAACCTCTTTTTTTTTTGGTATGTGTTCTCCCAAGCAACAGAAAGCCTTACCACACACTCCACAGGAACTAGTACCGCCGGGTTCAGGTTCAGTTCATGTGCACCAACTGGCCATGGCATATCACAGCAATGCTTTCAGAAGGAGCAGTATTCGGAGGGGCAAACAATAACTGGCCACCTCCTGACGTCTAATTCTCAACAGCAACACCCTTGCTTGGACTGGCTGCCCAAACTGTTCGAGCAAGTAGCAACCAGGGGCTGGCCCGCTCTATGTTCTTTCAAATAAAGAGTTTTAACCGTTCCCATTAGTTGAGCACCCTGTACAGTGCACCAGACAATGCTCAAACAACTCTTATGAGAGCCATCAGATGCCCTGTGACATACCATAGCACAGCCCGAAAACACCGTTGACAATTGGTCGACCACAAAAAGAAGGCATGCTCTCAAAGGGAGCCGTTGGCTCATACAGACCCGCCTACCACTAGCCAAGCTGTGCTACACTTGCGCACCGTGGCATGCTCAACTTTCTATGTGCCAGCTAGCTCTGGCCAAGGCAACAAGCCGCGGGCACAGGTTCTGCTCCGCATGCCTGTCTTCCTAGCTCTGTTGCATCAACACCCTTCTCAAACTGTGAAGCGAACCCATGTCCCCTTCTAGCAGGCAACTGTGAGGCCTGTCTGATTGAAGCAAGACATCTGCCATCCAGAGTGAACAGACCGGGTAACAACGTCGACACGGCGACACTTGGTGCCCTACTTGCAATGCCGCTCAAAGGCCGTGAAGACATGAACAGATTAGTCGTGCACAAGAAATATGAGTGCCTGCACATTTCCAATGCTTAGCAACAAGAAAGAAGTCGGCTGCAGCCTTTACGGTAATCAAATAATGGTTGCTGAAGAAGATAGAACCCCAAATAAGCCCGACACACACAGGGCTAGCGACACCCCGATGCCCAACACCCCGACAAAATGAAGCCATCTGGTTATGCAAGCAACCTCCATTGCATGTGCTGGCTAGGCCGTGCACATGCCTCATGCCTGCCATGTGCGTCTGCGTATGATGTGGTGCTATGCGCGCATATCTGTGGTGGTGCTGTGCCCTGCATATCGCCATGCCATGGCGTGTTGTGAACGCTTTTTTAAGTGATGGCCTCAGCAATTGTGCCATTCCATCACGGCATGTGGGACGCAGGCTCGCCTCCACACCAACAGACCTACAGCACAGCATCTGTACAAGGCCTGACATTGACAAGCAACGAGCAGCGGCAGCAGCAGCAGCGACAATAGCCTCTATCTGGTCCAGGATGCCCAACGTGGGGACCTTCACTGAAAGAAGTACACAGCGACTGCGCCTAACACTAAGCGGATGAAAGACCTACGTTGTTGGTACAACACAAGGCGTGTGTGGCTGCTCGGCCTTAGAATGTGCAAGCATGCTCACCCTGTGATTGCACATCTTGTGGACCACAAACTAAAAGAGATGACGAATCCCCCTCCAAGCAACGGAAAATTTTCCGTGTTTGTAAACTGCACTTTTGACTGCACTTTCAATGCCAAACAACAACACCAATTGCAGTGTTTGGAGGCCATGTAAGGCTCTTAACGTTCATAAGCTCAAAGCCAACCAAGAGGGATGCATGACCACACAGGGCGCATGGCTCCGAGACTGATGAAAGCAACACCAACAGAAATAGAATATAAAACACATCTATTTTCACGCCCTATGGAAACGTCTTCACCAACAACACCAACCTGCTCATGCGTTTGTAGAGACTGCCAGAGCCTACTCATCTGGGCTGACCAAAGCGCAGAAGAATACGATTCTCTTAGCACTCACTGACTGTTTCGTTCCCTGACACAGCTAAACACCAGCCTGTCCACCGAACCTGGAACATGCAGCCCCCAAGTGTACCCAAAAGCATGCAAGATCGCCAGCTATCTTTGATTCGAGCAGCACTCAAAAGAAGATACATGAGGTGCTGTCCGCCGCACCCACAAGCCATTGCACAACACCACGGCACCTATGACACTGTTACAAAGCAGTCAACAGCAACCTATTCACGTCCATTCCACAAGCAAGCAGCGCTGAACGCCTCAGCTAACATTACATCTGCTGCCAGCGAAGCAATGTGTGATTGCTGTACGACCAAGGCCTGGACTTGACGTCTCGCAAGAATTGCTGCAACCCATAAGTGATAAAGGATGATACAGCCGCCAAGAGAGGGCGCTGTGATATCAGCAGCCCATGTGTACATACAACACGCTGCTAAGGACAGGATGATAGCTGCTTTAGATGCCATGTACTGGTGTACTGGTATACCCTCTCTTGCTCATGCAGTAGATAGGAGGCTTTTCGATAGATTTGAGCACCAGCAGCGCCAGGCCATGAATTCTCGTCCAGCTATCTGCTGGAAGGAAATAAGGCATGCTCTGCTGCCAAATGAAGCGATGTTGCCGGATAGCGCACTGCCGGATCAGCCCTGTACTGGCAACGGCATGACACAACAGCAGGGCCGTCAGTGGCACGGCGCTCCTGCAGCTGTGAAGCTGCTATCATCTTGCCTTGCCTGCACCGGCCCAGTTTGTACCATACCACCAGTGTCACTTCGAGCCGTGCATGCTTCAGTCTAATGCCGCCTGTACGGCCTGCTGGGGCTTTGAGAAATGCCAACACATCAGCACAGCAGAGGTGCCAGGCCGTTGCTGATGGCCTCGACTGCACTTCCCACCACCTGACCATCTGCCTGGCCCCGCACAGCCAGCAACACACTGTACTCGTGCGCTGGCGTGTCGCAGCCCAGCTTGATCGCCACGAGGTAGGCATCCAATCCCGCACGCTTCATCACACGACCGCACACATACTGGAGCATCCTGCATGCACATGGCAAGCACAAGGCATGGCATGGTGCATGTGCAGGCATGTGGTAGGCCAGGCCTGAACAACTGCATCAGTATGTGCGCATGACAATGCATGATGCCTTTGCCGTGTGCGTTGGCGAGGCACATGGTTTGCCACCTTGTGAAAGCAACAGGTAAATACCAGTTTGCAACTACCACTCAAATGCGGTGAGCTCTCAACAGCTTGTTACAGTACTGAACAATAAAGCTGATTGACAAACGTGGTGAGGTGCTTGCAGCTCTGACCTTGCAAGGTCAGCCACCATGCATTCTGTGCCGTTGATGCTGCCCGTCTGTCGCGGCAGGTGTGAGGGCAGGCCCGCAGCAGCCAGCTGCATCGCAAGCTCCGGCAAGCACACCCGGATGGGACCCTTGCTTCCCATCTTCAGCGTCACCATAGCAGAGCCATCCACGACAGAAGGCTCGCTACCAGGGGCATCCGTGCTTGGCATGTGTTTCTGCATGAGGGCTTCCATGCTAGGCAGAGGCGAGGCGGTGATGAGAAGGGTGTTGCCTGTGCCGTCTTTGAAGACCTTGGCCATTGCAGGCTCCGGGGTAGTGCGTGCCACAGGCGTTGATACTGACCAGGGCAGAGCGGGTGCGCAGTTCTGGGTGTGTGGGGGCAGCGGCGGTGCGCAGTTTTGGGTGTGCTGTAGCAGTGCGGCGGGCGGCTTGCCTGGGCTGGGAACGCCACCAGGGCCGGCTGGTAGCGGTAGAGAGGTTGCTGGGGACACTGGTCCAGCGCTGTAGGAGCTGTGCAGGCTGCTGTTGCTGCCACTGCGAGTCACGGCCTGCACGCACATAACAGCGGGTGGGTGGTTTTTAAGTCTGTGCTCCGCTCAAGAAGCACTCCGCTATCGCACCAACACAGTTGACATCTGAAAGCAAAACACTCTGGTACCCGAAGCTACCAGAACTCTTATGATTGTGCAAGCTGCAGCTTTGAATCGTTGCCTCAGGGCAAACAGGCCGTTGTACGGCGGACACATCAACTACGAGATCGAACACGCAAGCTGTGGCTTGCAGCAGTTACCTTGGCCTGTTGCTCCTTGAGGGACGCCTGCATGCCACACCACGACATGCCCGTATTTCCTGCAGCAGCTTTCCAGCCAGCGGCTCCTTCGCTCCGGCCTCCTTCTCCCTCCTCAGCTACAACGGCCAGAGCAACCGCTGCCGCCTCAGTACCAACCGCCTGCCCTCCAAAACCACCACCACGTGCTGTTTGTTGGTTGATCGGTTGGTGATTGGCCATGGTGAGCATCTCAATGAGCTCCACATCGTCAGAGTCCAGGAGGAAGTTGCCAAGGCCGCCATTGGCCGCCCCAGCACCAGTCACAGGGGTGGTTGGAAGCCCTAGGGCGGCCTCTAGGGCGATGGCCCCAGGGCTGAGGGCCATGTCCCGCAGAGCTGCGGCCTGCTGGGGGTCAAGACCAGGGGGGCCCTGACCGGCCATCAAGTGGTTTGGAGCAGGGACCTCTGCGGCACGTGCCTGCACCAGAGACAGGACAATCTGCGCTTAGCAGCTGGGCAGCTTGGTGTAACCAACAAGCCTTCAGAAACGCTCTGGAAATGTTTGGAATGACCCAGCCCCTCCACTGGTCACTGCTCTGTGCTCACTGCAGTTCCACAGCGTGCGGGTGCTGCAGACCAGCAGCGAGTCCAGGCACCAGGACCGATCACACGTCCGCTAATGATTCCTTCATTGATGCAGTCTCTGGGCCAACACCACTACAACCTGCTTGTCCGCAAGAAACAGCATCACTGAACACTCTGGCAGCCGGTCGGTTACCTGCGCAGGTCCTGGGTCCTGCTTTGCACTAACTACGGTTCTGCAGCCTGCAGTCCTGCAGACCAACCAGTCTAGGTGCTGAGCCCGATGGTCACACCCCACTCAGGGTCGCCACTAACCCCTCGTGCTCACCTGTGTGGGTCCTGGCCCTGCGGAGCTGACCCTGGGCTCCAGCGCAGCTGCCTCCGCCATAGCAGGGCACGGCTGGGTCCATGCAACACCCCCACCAGCAAATATGCTGGGCGCTGACGACATGCCCTGCTGCCAGGTGGACGCCCCTGCGCCGTCACTGCCACCACTGCCGTTGCCGTATGTGCTTGCAACAGCGGCCGGCCAGCCGTCGGCAGTGTGTAGGTGTGAGGGACCGCGGGCGGAGCTGCCGCAGCCGGGCAGCCAGTTGTGCGGGGCCAGGCCTGTGGAGTGCGGGTGCGCCGGCTGGCTGGACGCTGCGCTGCGGGCGCCAAAGCTGCGGATCACGTGCAGCCCAGTGAGCAGACATACATCTTGAGGCAATTCTGAAGATTAATACCAGTGTCAGGGCTGAACAGCTGGATGCTAATGCAAGAGCCGCCGCTCCAAGTGCCATTGCTTCATCGATTACTAGAAATACTGAGCAGCCTTGGGCCGATAGTTGAATGCAACAACAGCATCCCAGCCACCAATCTTGACAGCTGCACAAGATCTGCGTGCCTGGCTTGCCCTCTCATGCAGCCCACCTGGTACTGGTGCAGTTGGTAACCAACCAACCAACCAACCAATCAACCAACCAACCAACCGACCAACCAAGCCGTGTCATGAAACAACTTCTCCAATCTGACCTGCCTGCCTGGCCTCCCACCTGGAAATGCTGTTGCGTGCGAGGTCGTGCGAGTCTGCCTCCTGCCCCACGGTGCTGGCCGCTGACGTGCTGGGGCTGCCATTGCCCTCCACCAGCACCATCTCCGCCTCCCCCTGGCCCGCCTCCATGCGTCTGCGCTTGTGCATGGGTTGTCCATGTTGCATGGCACCCAGGTCGCACTCGGCTGTGGTCCCACCGCCCATGGGCATCGCTTGTCCGCCTGCACCACAGAGGAGAAGTTTGCGGTCTATGGTTCTAGATAGGAACGCATGCGGTGAATTCCTTACCAGACTGCTTATCTTGAAGCTCGTTTCCCTGCAGAGTCCTTATTCAACCTCTGCAGCTGTGCCTTTGATAAAGGTTTTTTGCAACAATTTGCTGCAAAACTGTCCAGACATTCACATTCATTCAGAAAGTCACTGGCTCACCACCATTACCCTGCATATCGAGGAACTGGTCGCTGGCGTGCCAGCAGCTGTTGGGAGGCAGGGTGGGCAGAGCCATGGACTGGCCTGTTGGGCCATTGCGCAGCATGCGTGCCACTGCGTTCCCTCCATACGGCACACGCCTGCATGTGCCAACGTGCCATCAGTCCATGGTTGACATGGGAGGAAAGCAAGGCCGCGTTTGAACCAAACGTGAAGTGGCTCAAGGCAGCGTCAGTGCACAAAATCCAAACTCCAACAACATCAGTGCATGGCTGCATGTACAGCAGCTGCATGATCAAGCCAGTACAGACTGAAAACACTGAAGACATCCACTTGTGCATGTGCCCGTAGGACCAATTAGATGCAGCAGTCTGCCTCCTGTCAAATTAGTTCAACCAACCTCCTGCACAACCAACCAAGACAGCGGGCAGAAACGTGCACCCACGAAAACAGGCAGAAACGGACTTGTCCCCACCTGTCGTCTTGCTCCTGTGGCTCCTCGTTGTCCTGTGAGCTGTCGCTGCTGTCTCCGGGGTCCTCACTGCTGCCGGAGCTCGAGCTGCCACCGCCACGACGGCCCAGCCTGCAGATGGCAAGACAGCAGATGCAACACAACACAGTGAATTGACTGCAACGTGTACAGGAGGCATTGCAGAACATGGACAAGCAAGCCAGACACAGTGGCGTAATTCGAGCAGCTAAGTAAGGATCAGGAGATGCTGTACAACAGCATATGCAGGCTGTGCGAGCAACAATGTGGGAGCAAGGATGATCAGAACCGATGTGAGAGCAGTGGGAGCTGCGACAGCTGTGATGCAGCGCCAGATGGCTCGCAAACGCAGTCTGGCCTGACCTTGCCTAGTAGTGAATCATACTTGGCCGCAATGAAATCTGGACCTGCTGGCTCCCTGCCCTGCACTGACCTGCGCTTCGCCCTGCCCCCCTGTGCCTTGGTGCGGCCGCGCTGCTGGACAGCGGGTGCGGCGGGCCTGCGCATGCGCGCCTGGGGCCGGATCAGGTTGAGGCCCTGCATGTACACCTTGAGTGGGCCAGGATCGGGGTCGGGCAGGTCCCTGCGGGCAAAGGGTGCACAGGCTGTACTCGGTGATCCAAGGATCGTACGCCATAATCCAAGGGTCGTATTCCGTAATCCAAAGGCCGTTGAAAGGGCACAAAAAGCGATCTGGTACGATGGGCCGTATTCAGTGTTGACTGCGGATGGCAAGGAGTGAATAACACGTGGTAGGCTGGCTGCGCAGAGCAATAATGGACATGCTGCTGCTAACAATCACAACTAGCCCGGAACCCACCTCCTCCTGAGCGTGGCGTTCCAGTGGTTCTTGACGGCCTGTGTGGCAGTGTGTGGCAGCATCGGAATGATCGGCATCAGCGGGATTGAGCATGTCTCGCGTCAGGTGTGCACTCCTCCAGGGTCATCACTGCTTATGATGGGGTCACTTTGCAGCCATCTGCACCTCGGCTTGCTCCCGCCCAATGTATTGCTCCTGTCCCAGAGATCACAGGCACATTGATGAGCCCGTTCTGTGGCCGATGTCAACTGGCGTTCTCGTTCCTGCCCCCTGCGTGCGTGCCACCTGTGCTAACCGACTCACGTTTTCACTCCTGCCTGGGATAGTCTTGGCAATGTCAGACCAGCGGTTACCCATTTCGTGGTGTGCCTGCCCAGCAGCAAAGCAGGTGACAGCACAGGGTCTGTGAAGGTGCAGGAAGAAGCAGGCCACTGAGCACTTCATGCACTCGGGTGAAGCATGCACACTAGCCCTTTCACTGTTCATGAGAAAGAGTGGCTACTGGATAGGCCGCTTGTCTTCTTTGGGTACACAAAAACCAGCAATAGCCAGGCCACTCAGATACCACCTCCTCCACTGTTATTTATGTTGAATTGTTTCTTGATGTGCTATGTGTAACAGCCGTTTGAAGTGTCAAATGTCATTTGCTTGACTTTAGTAGCATGATTCAAGTCTGTGAAGATAACCTTATCCCACCGTCTGCCGAACCAAGAGCCATGTCCTGTAGTATGGTCTGTCCTCGTCCCATAACTCCAACCTTGGACGTCACCAAGCTGTGCATGCTGTCTTGTCTGTGCTGCACAAGCCCATGCAGTTTCTCACCCTGACTAGCAACTCCTCTTCGTCTCTGTTCCATGCATCCTTTTTGATGTCTGGCCGCAAGTGGTGGTTCCAGCGTTCACGGCACTGCTTGCCAATTCTCCCATTGCTGTCATCCTTGCCGACAGCCGCATTCAGGGCCCTGGAAATGGGACTCCAGTTACCCTCTCCCAGTTCTTGCACCAATCTGAGTGAAGCACAGGGTCAGGGTAGGAAATTGAGTGGGGTGGGGATGAAAGAGTGGAAATGCCTAATGCAAAGCACTATACTTGGACTCTGCGTGGTGAAAGGAAGTTCAGCAAGGCTTGGCATGAGCAGAGGCGGATAGGACTGCACTGAGGAGCATGAGTCTTGGACTGAGCCAAAGACGCGAATCGCGAATTCTGGATGGGGCAGTGCATTAACAGGGACAGGCTCGCTGATTTCGCGCTCAATGATGGCAGCTGCTTCGTGGTGCCTCCATTTCAGGAGCTGAAGAGCTGGGGAAGCTGGATTTCGTATGAGAGAGTCTCGAAAACCCTGCTTGCTTTTCACCTTATGAGCTCTGCGTCCTCCTCCGCTGTCCAGCCGCCCTTTATCTTAGCCAGAGGATGTCGCTTGCGTCGAGCTGCTGGAAGCGGGTAGGCATCAGTGTGTTGATGGTGCTCAAGAGACGAGAGGTCTCTGAAGCCCACCAGGCCATCTGGAGCGCCTAACAGCACACTCATGATACTGCCGGCAACCCAGCTGAGCTGCTGATATAGTATGATAAGCACAGCCTGGAGGTGTCCAGCCGGCGATGCCAACAGCGATGCCTACTCTCTGCGCCGTGCAAAGTCGCACAAAAAGTAGCTTATGGTTTGTGGTATTGTGCATTAGCCACAAGTGCAGCAAGTGCAATGCACATTGTGGTCGAACCCGTCCGGAGCCTGGATCCGGCCAAGAGTCATTGTGTTTGTTCACCTGTTAGTTCGCCTGGTTCTGTCGTTGTGTGTGTGTGACGTCCTCTTGGATTCTAAGAGCGACGCGTGCTGTGAATCTTGGGATTGATTTACTTGGGCACATGGGCTGCTGGTAATTTGCGCTCGGCACGGGAACAATGAGCGACCGCGGGTCTGCCGCATGGGCTTGCGATCGCAACCCGCGCAACTGCCGCATCTGCCTGCGCGAAACTGATACGGTGTGCAAAGGCTTCGTGCGCGTGGATTTGACATGGATCGAGTTATCTGTTTGAACCTGTCACATCAATACCTGTCGACAGTCAATGTTGCGAGTTGTTAATGCACCTGGCTGCTAGCCTTGCAGAGATATCGTTCTGCACGTAGCCGGTGCGGATGGAAATGTGCGTTGCTGACACGGCTAGATTCCCATTGCCAGAAGAAATTTTTATGATTCACCAGGAGAATTTTATGCAGCATTTGTATTTGGTATTTGGACGTGCTTCCTGGTGTGCACTCCCTGGTTGTAACCTGCTGACCTTGAGTTTGACGGCTGAGGTGGCTGGGCAGTCAACCTGGTTTTACGGGGGTAAAGCGCGGAGTTCTGATGCTGGCTGAGGCCTCTTGGCCTGGGGCTTAAGACAAACGAGGACGGCTAGCAAACAAGTGCAGAGGAGGGCACCTGACTCATGCCATGAAGTGCATAAACTGCCTGGTGTACAGATGCATTGCTGATGTAAAGGCCGTGGCGTGTGTGAAGGCGAAGCTCCATGTGGCATTCGTTGTTCTGTTCATTCTTCTGCAAGTGCTGTAATAACACATGCTGAGGGAGAGGGGCATCAAACGCTGGTCCGGGAAAGGATTGGAATATTATTTAAAAGTGGACGTTGGGTTACACCACTTTTTGCGGTATAAGATGGAGTCATTTGTGTGGACGTGCTTCCTGGTGTGCACTCCCTCCTTGTAACATTGGGGCTGCGGAGAAGCCCCTGTCTTGCATCAGGCTCCCACTATGATAGGACAGCCAGTCAACAACAACAGCCTTGCATCAATGAGAACAGCCGGCAAAAGGCGGAGCATGATGAGAGCATTTCACTCGGGTGGCATCGCATCAAGCCAGCATCATGTTGTAATGATACCCAGCATCATGCTGTAATGCTACCCATCCTGCATCATCACTCTTGCAGGCACTCACTGCTCAGTGCACTCCCTCAAACCTGTCGCGGCTGTGTTCGTCAAACCCCAAAAGCATGCCTGGTTAGCAGATGTCATGGACAGCACCATAACGGGTTCTTTGTGCTGGACATGCAGTTTGAGCTGAACGCAGTTGTGTCGCTGCTGTTTAAAAGGCCTAGTCACGTGTCGGTACAAGTCAGTGTTTCTCCGTCACGTAAGTCAATATCTGTTTCTTTGCGGTGTAAGATCGAGTCAGTGTAAGTCTGCGTGAACGTGCTTCCTGGTGTGCACTTCCTCCTTGTGAGATCAGGGATCCCAAAGCAGGGGTATCAAAAGGAGCCATATCCACCGTAGCTGGCTGAGTCTTCTGACGGCGTACGGGAGACAAAGAGCAGCAGACCGGAGCCTAACACGAACACAACTTGAAATATTCCAGCCTGCACACAAGAAGGGTCATGTCAAAGTTCAAGGACGAGCCTTGCCTGTTCACCAGGCCATACAGCACTGTAGATCACGCCGCACAGAAAATAACTGCAGAATTCCCGTGCAGTCACTCACCGCTCCAGGCCACTTCTCTTCTGGTGAAAGGTCGGGATTGTTGGCTGCAGGCGAAGCAGTCAAGCCACATGAACACATGAGCAGGCGTACATCAGGCAAGATACAATGCTACATGAGCATAGACCAGTGTGTTTGTCTTCTCTTTTTCAAGCCGCATTTATTACGCAATAGTTTGAGTTCACACTCATCAAGGCACTCAGTTAGGTGCTAACCCCTTGGCCATACATATCTGTGCCCCTGCTCACCGTAGTGTTCTATCATGACCCACACAGCGCCCACAATGGAGGCGAATGACACAATGTACGACAAGAAGAGCCAGAAGCGAGGCCTGCAGCACAGAGACAAGGCGTCAGGGCCTTGAAACAAGAGGTCAACTGAAGTGAGGTTGAGCAGCATACGAAGAATTCAGCCATACCCCTTACTCCGGCGATTGCGTCACTACGCTGTCGCACAAAAAAAGTTTGCCAGTTCT
>QAXH01005980.1:59005-110520 GCA_004335635.1 Chloromonas sp. AAM2
GTGTGTGTGTGTGTGTGTGTGTGTGTGTGTGTGTGTGTGCGCGTGTGTGTGTGTGTGTGTGAACCAGATGCAAATGCAGGATACGTAAACTGTCCCAGAACTGGCAAACTTCTTTGTTTTGTGGCTGTTGGTAGTGTAAGCACATCCACAGGAAAACACGAAAACTGCAGAGTGGCTTTTTTCCTATGGCCTTGCAGTGCTACAATGTCGTCTATGCCCATGTGACCATTCTTCTGAGTATGCTGTTGCCCTTTGACGTTGCATGCCAGGTAAAGGTAAAGCCTACCAGCTCAGGCCATTTTCGCTGGCGAAATGCGTGCGCAGTGAGTGCTGCACGCACCTGCACACGCCTGCGTCATCAAAGGGGTCAGCGTCCTGGAGCTCCTCCCTCCGTATACAGTTGATCATGAGGAGCGCCAGCGTTGCAATGAGGCCAGGGATGTACTGCATGCAAGTGCTCAGCAGGTGGGAGGAGCGAGGTTGGTTAATACTTGCATGCCACTAACTGCCGGCACAGCTCCAGATTCGGAGTTTTCTGAGAGGACCTCCTGAATGCATGACTTAAATTTCCCAGTTGTGTGACAGGGCAGGTCTGAAAACCTGTGAGCCTGATTGACATCATTCAACGGCTTGAACACGAAATGCTCAAAATTGCCAGTCATGGCTCCTGCTGATGGTGTTGCACTTCCACTCCATTCGCCTTGGTATTATCTATCCCTTCCCTTGGGCTTGCACCGTCTTTGCACCCGTGCATTGCTTGCATGATGCAGGTCCCTGCATTACCTGCTACCCCTGCAGGAGCACCTCTTTCACCACACCCTGTAACCAGACATTGGGCTTTGGATCTCTACCACTACCCGTTGTCAGCAGAAAGCAGCTCACGATGGCAGTGGTTAGGGTACTCGCGCAAGCACCAACCTGATCAAAAGGAACTGTTGATGGGCTGACCACACAGGCATCCGCCCAGAACCACCACCCGGCTCCAAACAGGGCTCCGCTTACGAGTGTTCCATAAGATTGTGCTTGTTTCGCGAGGACCTCCAATGTGGCAGGGCTCAACACAAAATCCCAAGGCACGTTGCACATCTTCAGCTCGTACAGAAGGAGAAAAGCGAGTGTGTTCGTCAGCCTCGTGGCAACCCTGCAATTGCAAAAGTGCAAACCCTGGCAACCGGGACCGTTTCTATCAAACCCTGAAAGGCACAAACCCTGGCAAAGTCCGTCACTGACGGCTTCATCTTCGCCCTACTAGAAGAGTGTGCATGATACTGGCACTGACGAAAAACTCGTTGGTCTCACACGCAGCCGCCATGTTGCTGACTGGCTTCCCTTCGAATAGGCTGCTGAGTGCGGCCTGCCCCACTGGAACACCAACATTACTGCAGCCACGCACATCTTCTCACTCTGTTGCATCCAAGGCTCAGAATGGTGAGCATGTCAATGACGGTCACAGGTGCCTGAGGTGATGCCGCCTGTGCTGGGTGTTCTTGACATTCCTGGCAGCAAGAGCTAAAGAGAACACTCAGCATCCACCCTGTTGTACCTGCTGCTGTAGAGGCACACATGCCAACAAGCTGGCAGTCAGACTCATGGCAGGGTGTACCCAGAGCTGCCAGGGGCCACAGAACAGCAGCACACGGCAGCAAATTCCAGCAATTGGAAAGCGAAGACAGCCAATCCATGCTGCCCCACAGACGTCGCGCAGCAGCACGAAACGCCGAAGCAGCAGCAGGACAGGCTGAGACAACAAATGACCCCAAACCAAGGTCGTCCACATTTCCATCTACGATTACTGGGGGTCCATGGCAGCCCGCCTTGTCCCGCCAATCCCCTTCCGCTTCAGCTACCCTCCAGGCTCCCACACCAGCCATGCCACCAGTTGCTGGCGGGCTGCCGTACGACACATTTGTGCCCAGGAATCCTGGGGTGACGGATGGCCCCTGGAACCAGATGGATAAAACCATGCTGCAGGCGGCTGTCTCAGACGCTGAACAGGCAGTCACAACAAGCAAGATAGATGCAGCAGGTGGGCAGCAGGAAACCACCAAGGCATTTATCAAGAGTTATGCCGTACTCAGGATTGCCTTTTGTTTGTGAGCTGCTTCTTGGCTTCCTCAGGGTCGCCTCCTACAACATCAAGCACAGCCAACTTGTGATTGCATTTGCGGGCAGGTATCGCAGGCCAATCAACGTATTTCTGCCCAACCCAACGCCGCCACGCTGCCCCACGTACTGATTGATGGGCACTGTGCACCAATTCAACTTGTATGCAGGTTACATTCTCCTGGGCAAGTCCCTAGATGAGGTGGAAGCCCTAGTTGCGCAGCATGGTCAGCCGCGGTACCGGGCCAAGCAGCTCATGGATGGAGTCCTCAAGGTGAATCCCACAGGTCCAGGCAGGGGGAAGGGGCATGCATAAGGTTGCCAACCCCTAACTCACTTTTGGCCACACTCTCCCAATCTACAGGTCCAGTACAGACTTTGAGCGTGCCATTATGCTCAGTTGCATGAGAGCTTGCCAATGCACTGATAAAAGCAAAGAACTGTTCAGGTTTGAGTCAGTTCCCAGGGTCGGAGTCCTGTGCCAGTCCGGGGCACGTTTGCCGGTTACAGGAGGTGTTTGAGTATGCCACTGTGTAGACGTCAATGAGCCCGTCACAATGGCATGTTCAGATCATAATTCTGATTTACAATTGGCCGGCAACTCGATTTTCCCGTGGGGCATCATATTTCCTTGTACACTCCTGACTAGCCCCCCCTGTTCCTGACCAGCTCAGAATGGCTCCAGAATTCAAACGTCAGCTCCTTTGAGGATGCCTAGGCCATTGCCATGAAAAAACTGGGCTACTCCCGCCAGAAAGTTACAGAAGTGCATGGCCCCTGGGTCCAGGTGTCAGTTGCCTTACCTTTCAGGCAGAAGCCCTGCTCGCAATGCATAATGAAACGCGGCCGCTTGCTCATGGAGCAAGGAGAATGAAGTCCTCAAGGTGTGATTTACAGGTCCATGGCAAAGTTGCAGTTGCTTTCCTCGGACATGAAACAAGGTGTATGATTCCATGCTGCCGCAGGGCGCACGTTCTCTTGATTCCATTTCCAACGTGCCCAAGGAGTTGAGAACCGTGCTCACGGCTGCGGGTGTGCGCACGGGCAGGTCGGTCCTGCACAAGGTGAGCAGCTGGCTGGTTGTTGGCGTTGAAGCATCTGCTTCTGAGTGCTTGATGGTGCCAACAGGCCAAGGCAAGGAATGGTGTAAAGGCTTGGCGGCACGGTGGGCTCGCAGGGCAAATGCTTTCTGGCTGGATCGAAGGGACTGATGAGGGCCAGGACAGGCCCATGGCCCATGCAGCTGCTGTAGGCTGTGTTTCGTGTTGCTGACTAGACATTCTGCCCTGCTGCCCTTGCCTTCAAACAGTCAGTAGGCGCGGCGGACGGCACACGCAAGTTTTTGCTGCAGCTACACGACGGAAGAGTGGTGGAAACAGTGGGCATTCCAAACGATGAGGATCCCGCCGCCAGGACAAGGGACGCCAGTGGTAGTGCAGGCAGGTCGGCATCAGGCTCCGGATCAGTCAGGCGGCGGCTGACTGTGTGTGTCTCTTCTCAGGTGCGGTGTGATCCAAGAGGAAGAGGTGTTCGCGCCAGTGAGTGACGTGCAACAGGAAATAGATCAGGATTGGTACCACTGCTTGGATTGAATGGAGCAGGTCTTGCCAGTCACGTCATCTGCTGATGCAAGTTGACAGCTAACTGTGGCTGGCTCGACAGAATTTTCACGAGAGGAGCAGTGTCGTTGATTGATATGGATGGTACGCCTTAGCTTACCCGTCCCCTAGTGGCCGTGCCTTCAAGGGGACAACATGTAGGTTGGACGGGTTGGAATCCCTCCCCTCTTGTGATCCGGGTCAGGGCAAGGCCAAGTTTGGGTAAACATGCCTATGAAATCATGACAAAAGCTGTCGCATCAGCAATGCCAGACTGAGCCAGTCGACCTACTACTCACTGACATGTGCTTGCATTGTACTGTTTGCCTGTTGGTGGTCTGAGATATGGCACTAGACTTGCTTGAGGAATCTGCTACCGCAGGCCAGTGCGATGAGATCAGGGTCAGGAATCTGCAGTGCAACCTACACCTCGCCCATGTCTCTGGCAGCAAGCAGCAGCATTGCAGCACTAAGAGCAAGCTCACCAGGGCCAGGGCAGGTGTAGATGGCTGGAGACGGTGACACTCGGCTAGGCTGAGGAGTGGTTGATACTGCAGGCCGTTTGCCATTTTGATGATGCACTTGCACGCTAAAGGCGGGAGTGGGCTGTTGCGTTGTCTGCCTGATGGTGGGCTGGGAGATGGCATTTGACTTGCTTGAGGAGAGACTCGTACTGTAGACCAGTTGAGGAGACTCGCAATGGCAATCGCCACTCCAGTCTGTGCAGAAGACTGGTTCTGCGGTCCTGACAGCTTCAATGCACTCGGACCTGGCTGCCATGTCAATGTTTTTACAAGTCAAGGTTTGTGCTGTCTGATGCGTTTACCCCATGTGTGTTGACAGGTTGGCTGTCCCATGCGGTGTTCCTTCTGCGCAACTGGCAAGGGCGGTTTCTACCGCAACCTGATGCCACGTGAGTTCGCCAAACGAGCTTACAGTCAGTTTAACTGACTACAGATTACAGATGCTGCAACCTGTTGTGGCAATGTGCACAATGCGCACAAGGGATGTGCCCCACAGCTCAGGGACAAATGAACTGAAATGAATCAAAGCCAATCAGTACGAGTCATGAAGCCTGAACCAGAGTTGTGCTGCTGCACCGATGCCTCACAGATGAGATCATGGACCAAGTCATGACGGTGCAGGAGGAGTTTGGAGTGAGGGTCAGCAACGTTGTCTTCATGGGCATGGTGAGAGAGCATGCCCTTGGGTGCTTGAGTTTGGCTATGTGCTTGAATCTGGCAAATTGGATAGCATCAGATAGCAATGGTGGCAGAGGGAAAGAACGCATGGACAGCAAGAGCTCTTGTTACTCTTGTACAGATCGGAACTACAAGGGAGATTGTTTGCAAATCATACAGTGTCAGAAGGAATAGCTATTTGTTGGAACGACAAGGGACATTAAACGCAAATCACGTTCAGTGTATGCCATGGCCTGTGCCGGCTTCACTGCATAGTAAGCATGTGACTGTGTTGTCTTTCCAGGGCGAACCGCTGCTCAACGTGCCGTCCGTAGTGAAGGCATACGACCTGATCAACCAGCAGCTGGGCATTGGAGGGAGATCCATTACCATATCAACCGTTGGTGAGGCCTGGGCTAGCAGGGGTTATGATTGACTTGCGGTAAATCAGCACGCCCTTCCCTATGCACCAGCGGCATGTGCAGCATGGGACCCACTGCTGGCCAGAGCGGCAGCATCTTCCCTCTGCTACCTCCGCCAATGCATACACTCACGTCTAGTGCCTCTTGACCAGTCTATCGAGAAAATCACACCCTGCCTGGGGTGAGCTGCCAGTCTCTGAAGAGGATATGAAGAGGCCATGCCGCCCGCCTCTGTCGTTGTTATATTTTACCTCCATTTTGACCTTCAGCCTGTCTGGACGGACCTCCAGCAGAAACACATTATGCCTTCAGCCCTGTTCAGTATCAGGAACCAGCCCCTCTTTGCCCCCAGGTGTGCCCAATGCCATCGCCCGGCTGGCCAAGGCCCGGCTGACCTCCACCCTGGCAGTGTCCATCCATGCACCCACCCAGGAGCTGAGGGAGTCAATCATCCCAAGCGCCAAGGCGTACCCACTGCAAGCACTCATGAAGGTCAGGACAGACACCATCGGCACGAGTTCAGCTTGCAGCACAGTGTATCAGCGCTTGTAGCCAGCAAAGCCATGAATGGTTGCGAGGCGGACCAAGTTGCAGGAGGGAAGGAAAGCAAAGCAGTGTAAAAAATGTTTGCCAGTTCTGGGACAATTTGATGGGTGGTACTGACTTCCAGTTGTTATCAATATGGTTATCAATATGGTTATCAATATGGTTATCAATATGGTTATCAATATGGTTATCAATATGGTTATCAATATGGTTCTGACATTGTGTTTGTGCGTGCATTGTTCTACCAGTGTGTGGAAATTGTTTGGTTGGTGTTGGTGGACGGTATAGAGATTATGCCTTCTGGGACACTCATGGGATTGACGCTGAAAGTAGTTCTGGAACCAGGCTGTGGTATGTAGAGAGGAGTAGGTACATGTCACTGAGGCCTGTTGGTCGCATGCACCACAGTTGCGTGCACCACAGCAGCTTGTCGGTTGGTTTTGCAGATTGCTGCAACCGAAGCAGCCACCAGCACCATGCAGCATTACGCTGGCAAATAGTGATGGGCTACCATTGGATTGATGTGTGACTGTGTCTGTTGATTGCAGGACTGCACCACTTACTACAACATCACAGGTCGGCGTGTGACGTTTGAATACACACTTCTATCAGGCGTCAACGATGCTCCCGAGCATGTAAGTGGCGTCTGTGCACGTGCCCAAGGAAACCTCGCATGCAAACATGTCTCAGCCGCGTCACGTTCACAAATTCATCCCCGAGCAGACAATTGAAAGCTCAAGTCAAAGCATTTTCACCAAACGGATTGGGCTCAGGCAAAGCTCGTCTGCAAACTTGTACCGGCCAATGCTTGCAAATCTATTACCTATCAGCTGACACCTGTCACAAGCCTGGTTCACCGCGATCTTCGCCGAACAGAGTATACCATACTCGCTTGCCCCCTCACCGACCGCCCCGCAGGCCAAGCAGCTGGGTGCTTTGCTGCGCTCACACAACCTGATGAGCCACGTGAACCTCATACCCTGGAACCCGGTGGACGAGTCAGAGTTTGTCCGACCACCACAAAGGAACGTGACTGCCTTTGTTCGGGAGCTTGAGGCCGCGGGACTCACTGCCACTGTGCGCATTACCCGGGGGCTTGAAGCGGCTGCGGTGGGTGCTGGAGGGCCTGATCTTTTGCAGAGGAAAGGCTAGAACAGGCTTTGCTGGCACGACCAAGCATCCAGCTGCCGGCATTGAACGTTCATCTATTTGACCAAACCAGAACAGCAGCAGGGTGTGAATCAGAGGTGACGACGCAGGCGTGCAGTATGCACCAGGTACCGAGTATGCCTGCCACAGTGTACAATCGCTTGATGCACTGGCGTTTGCTGCTTTTGCTTGTGCAGGCGTGCGGCCAGCTGCGCAACATGTTTCAGAAAGAGCCCCTTCCAGCCTTCGCACTCCCGACATAGCCTGTTGCCTGTCCACTTCCCTTAGCCTGTTGCCTGTCCTTGCATCACCTGGCCTGCCCTTGTGTTTCCAGCAACACTGTCTCGTAATCAATCTGCCGGCTGGTCTGTAGTAGCAACATTTCAAACAATTACCATTTACATCACGTCGTTGCCTGGCCTGGCCTTCCCATTGGAAGGTGTATGCAACTAATCTCTCATCTGTATGACTAGTACAGCTCGGGCAGTATGCCCGGTCCTGCTAGGTTGGTGGCTGCTGGTCAATGCTGGGCAGTCACAGCCAAGTCCCCAAAATCAGTAGAGACCGTGATTAAGAACACTTTACATTCAAAGCAAGGCATGAAAGAAGCACTCGTTTACGTGCTTAGTTACAGAAGGAGGAGCAGTGCTATGCTGGCAAGCAAAGAAACGAACAACTCAGGGAACAGAGTTATGCACAGCCTGCTTAACAGCAGTCGTCAGTTGTCAGCGAGAGTCTGCGAAGCCCTGCATCTCTCCAGCGCTGCAAGTCAGTCAGGTAAAGTGGCCTTAAACAGCCAATCCGGAGCTTGCGTCTTGTTGACGTGCTCTCTAACGTGCATACTAAGGTAGTAAAACCACATATGGTGTCTGGGACACACACACTTATCATTGAGAACATGCTTCCGCAGGACACTGTGCTTATCTCCCTTGCTGCTTTGCCATTTCAGCCGCTTGCTGCTGTGCGGCAGCCTCCATCTGGCTGAAGAACTCTGAAAATCGCATGCCCACACGTCCTGTGACGTTCATGAACTTCTCGCAACATCTGGCCACGCACTGCACATACCAGAAGCAAGCGAGCATCTTGTTCAGGCAATCAGTAGCATCTCGCAACATGATCTGCAGGCAGCAATGGGCTGTAGTCTGGCAGCCTTGACAGGGCGGCTCTGATGGTAGGGTGATCTAATCTTTGATCTGCAGGTCAAGTCATGCGGGCTCGACACACCTGTTCTTCCTTGGAGCTCATGCTCTTGCTTCGCATGTCTTCGTTGCACTCTTTGAAACACCGCTCAACCAGGTTGTTGTACATCTTGAGGCTGCATGCATGCATGGCATGCAGGTCAGACGCACAGCGTGCCAGGTGGGAGGCTGAGATGCTGCATGGGATTGTACAGGAGGTCATGTCCGCACCTATCTCGGACTTGCATGTGCTCCAGTGCTGCTGAGAGGGCTGCCCTTGCCTCATCAGGCATCTCAGACACAGCTGACTCGATGGGGAAATTCATGGTGGTTTCGCTTGAGCTGCTGTGACTCAAGGCTGGAGGCGATGGATGTCTTGCGCAACAGACAGGACATCGGTGCCGCCATCACTTGACGCGTTTTTGTTAGTTGCCGTTATAGCGTTGAGTCCCGCAGGGCCGTACTCGCCCCGCACTGGAGGCGCGACTGAGTCCAGCACGCCACCTAAGACAGAATGGCAGCAATTCTTGTGGAGGCACAGGAACTGCTGCAAGCTGTGCTTGAATTGGTCAAGCACATACCACACTTGAAGTTTTTGCTGCTGGCCATACCAGTGCTGCTACTGGTGCGGCACGTGCTGTCTGACATTGCGTCGGAGGCGTCCATTCCTCGTCTAGATGTCAAACCAACCGAATGTAAGGCACGCGAGTAAACTCAGATCAGATCCACCCTTCCTCAACTCACATTGGCATTTTCATCCACCCTTGCAGTTGAGGCTCAAGACACCATCACAGCCTCTCAGTATGACCCCAAGAAGCCCCCGGCAGATGGCGTTGTGGCCTGCTATGACCCGAGTACCATGCAGCTTCTTGGGCACGTGCCTGCCATGTCACCACGCATGGTGAGATGCCAATGGTGTCAATGCATGGCCATGCTTGTGACGCGCCTCACTCCTGGACTTCATTCGTTTCATCCACGCCTGGTTTGCAGGTCAAAGACATCATCGGCAGGGGCAAGGTTGCAGCCCAGGTAGGCTGATGACTGATCCAAATGGAGGCTTTGCACCTTTGAACAGCCCACGCTGCTCTACAGCAGCAGTACTTGTCCTGGATCTTGTTTCCAGGAATGGAAGAAGTCTTCTTTTGCCCAGCGTCGCAAGCTTCTGCGGATTCTCCTCAAGTTCATTATTGAGAACCAGGAGACCATTTGCAGGTGGGTTCAGCGCACTAGGTGGATGAGCTTTCCTGTTGTACCTCGTCTGAGACTTGCCAACTTGCTGAACGTTACTGCATACCAGCAAATGCACGTACCCATGATCACACAATGTAGCACCTGTTCACACTAACCTGCTTGCACTGTTGCTTGGGCGGTCACGCCTGTGCTATTGCGCTCTGCAGGGTCGCTGCTCGTGATTCAGGCAAAGCTATGCTAGATGCTGTCATGGGTGAGGTGATTGTGACGTGTGAGAAAATTCACTGGCTGTGCCGGGAGGGCGAGCGATGGCTGAAGCCGGAAAACAGGTCGTCAGGCATCATGGCCTTCTACAAGAAAGCCAGAGTGGAATACCATCCAGTGGGAGTGGTGAGAGGGCTTGCATGGCAACAGCAACACAGCCCTCCACACAGGACACACAAAACCGGGTTACACAGAACCACACTCATGGCTCAAGCCTCAAGACTTGCACAGCGCCACCCATTGTTGGTGCATTCATGTGCATCACTTGGTGCAACCTCGAAATTTAGGTGGCAGGTGACAGATATTGGCTTGGGTAAGTGACGTCGCATGGCGCATGAGTTGTGGTTGCAACCCTGAGTTGGGCAGTACGACCTGCAGCTGCCTCAACTTTGACAGTTAATGGTCACGATGTTTCTACGCCGCTACAGGTGGGCGCCATTGTGCCTTGGAACTATCCGTTCCACAACGTGCTGAATCCAATGACCGCCGCCCTGTTCTCCGGCAACGCCCTAGTGATCAAGGTGAAGAGGCTTGGGCATGCTTGGACATGGCTGCAGATTCAGGCCAGCGCCCTTGAAATTCAGTGCTGGTTGGACAGCCTGGTGTGCTTGTTTGCGGATTGCACTTGTTACATATCGTTTTGCTGCCTGGCAGCCACAGCTGGACCCACAGCTATTTCCTCGTGCTTTGCTCCTCAGGTGTCAGAGCATGCATCCTGGTCCACACTGTACTACGGCCGGTTCATCCAGGCAGCGCTGGCTGCAGCAGGCGCACCACAGGACCTAGTTCAGTTCGTGACAGGCTTTGGAGATGCTGGCAGTGCGCTAGTCACAGGGGGTGAGGCATTTGTGGTGTCCGCAGGGCACGGGCTTGTGAGGCCATGGCATCAATGGACATCGGGTCACGTGCATCAGCTGCTTGGCATTATTGACAGACAAGTGCCTGCTATGTTTGTCCATGCCCTTGCATGTGCGGCATGTTGTCATTTGTCGCAGACATGGCGATGATAGGTTTCTTGGGCAGTGTGAAGTCATGGTGGTGATGCGGCAATGATGTTTGTGGTGCCGCCTTGTTGCAGGTGTGAACAAGTTGATCTTTGTGGGTTCGACCCAGGTGAGCCACGTGCTGGGTTCTCCATTCATCTTTCAGTTGTCCAACAATGAGCAGTTTGCCAGACCGACCAGCACACTCAGAACATGCAACCCTGGCTACGGTCCAACGCAAGCAGGCAACCACACCTTGAGCGAAGCTCAATAGATCAGGTAGCCTGTGTGCAGACATCATTGCTATTCACATTGAGCTTGCCAGGACATGACTACAGATCAGATAGCCCCTGCCCTGAAGGTTGATGATTAAACTTGTAACTGCCCTTGATGGCGTTTGCCAGGTGGGCAAGAAGGTGATGGCAGCAGCTTCAGAGACCCTCACGCCTGTGGTGCTGGAGTTGGGAGGCAAGGACGCCTTTGTGGTGTGTGAGGACGCCAACGTGGATGAGGTAAGAGGATCCCCTCGTGATGATGACCTGAAATGCCAGTGACCATCCTCTCTTGATGATCTTCCTGACTCTGCCCAGAGGAAAGAATGCAAGGGCAAGTTGGCGACCGACCGGTCCGCTTCGGATAGCACATGTACACCCCACAAATGGGGCAAATGATTCCAGCAGACGCAGTGACCAGGCTAGACACGCACTCAGTAGGTGACTGCTAGCTGGTAGGCGTTCACTCCAGTGGCGATAGCAAGTTATACTGACGTAAGCTTGTACTCACAAAAGTATCTTCTGTACCCATAGTCACAGTTTACAGTCAGCAATAGTGCACGTGCACTCTGTTTTTCCTGGCCACCTCACGACCACCTCTAATGTGCGTTGTACCTGTATTGTGCTTGTGTTGCAGATGGTTCAGGTGGCCATGAAGGCGGCGTACCTCAACTGTGGCCAGAACTGCGCTGGTGGGGAGAGGTTCTTCGTGCACAAGAAGGTGAGTGCGAGGCCGGGCGTTGACATTGTGGCGGATTGCTAGGTACAGGCACTGCTCGCAGTCCAGTGTTTTGTCATTTCGGGATCGGCATACCGCCTGGGTGAGATTGTTATCAACAGGCCTCATTTGTCATTGATGCACTGGAGTTGGCCGTCGGTTCTGTTACGCTTTTTGTTGCCTGAAGCAGTTCAAAGCTGGCATGCATGCATAGTCTGTGCCATATCCTCAGGTATGCTTGCTGATTCGATGATACAGATCTATGATGAGTTCTGTACCAAGGTGGCGGCCACTGTCAAGCGCATGCGCCAGGGTCCAGTCCTTGGAGGCAGCATGGTGGACTGTGGGGCCATGTGCATGCCAGGTGCGTTGACTGTGCACCTAGGTAGTCGAGCTGGATTGACTCACCTGGTTCCATGGTATAGCTAGGCCACATGCCCAGTTTCCCAGCGTATGAAATGCAGGGCACGTCCACGTATGAAGCACGTGTACCCAAGCGTCACAGGCTTCACGCCATGCATACGTGATGACACAAGCAGATACGCTTGATATGCGCACATGCAAATGACTGCCTTGTTGCTTTCGCAGGCCTGGCTGAGAAGATCCAATCACTGGTGGATGATGCTGTTGCCATGGGCGCGCGAGCCCTGGCCGGTGGTAAGATCAACCGGGAGCTGGGTGGTCAGTTCTTCATGCCCACTGTGCTGGCAGACGTCCGGCCAGGCATGCGCATCTGGGAGGAGGAGGTGTTCGGCCCAGTGAGTGACGTGCAACAGGAAATAGATCAGGATTGGCACCAGTGCTTGAATTAAGTGGCCAGTCACGTCATCTGCTGATGCGATTCAACAGCTAACCGTGGCGCGGCAGAACTGCTGGGTCACAGCACCAGTGCTTGAGTAAGCAATGGCATTTGATGTCGTTGTTGCAGGTCATGTCCTTGATCCCTTGGAGTGACGATGAGGAAGTCGTCAACCTGGTCAACGACTGTGACTTTGGCCTGGGTTCAAACGTGTTCTCAGCCAACCAGGCAAGGGCAAGGTGCGCATCCTTTGGTTCGGTGTCACGAACACGCCAGGATTGCCAGGCAACGACTCCGTGCAAAGCAAAGAGTGGGAATGCAGGAGCGGTGAAAGGATTCCATAGTCAGCATCCTGCCATCCCGCTGCCCAGGCTACTGGGCCTTGAAACGACGCCTTGGATGCTGCCAACCCAGCATTGCTACTGTCCTTCCTTGTATGCAGGTCAATCCTGAACCGCATCGATGCAGGCATGGCGTCTGTCAATGACTTTGCCAACACCTACCTGTGCCAGTCGCTGCCTTTCGGGGGTGTCAAGCACTCAGGCTTTGACCGCTTTGCAGGTCAGACTCACAATCTTTTGGCATGTTGGTTCTTGCCTGCTTACGATTTGGTTCGTTGAGTATTGTTTTGCGTCACTCTGCTGCCCATCAACCAGTCTGGTTCTCGTCTGTATCGTCATATTGCAACTCATCAACCTCTTCCAATTATTGCCACCCGCAGCTGAACGTCTTTGGCAAGTCACCCTGTGTATGTGCAGGCATTGAGGGTCTCAGGGGGCTCTGCGTGCCCAAGGCCGTGACAGAGGACCGTTTCCCCTGGCTCATGAAGACCACCCTCCCACCTCCATGGCACTACCCAGTACAGGTATGACTGCATGCATGGATGTGCATGTCCAGTCACATGCGCTTGCAGTCGCAGGCAATGCACTGTCCAGGCTCTCCATGTCCAGTTGACTATTTTGACCAGCCTGCGGTTCTCAGCAGCCTGAGAATGCAGGTACCGGTGTGGTGTGTTAGGTGGTGGACTCTCCAGGCACCGGTGGTTGAGCTGCCTAGTTGAGAACTGAAACAATAACACTTCTGGGCCAACTGAGCTTTTGACTGGGACTGATGCGATACTGACGTCTCCTTGCATACTTTGGATAACGAGCCAAGCCATGCAACGAGCCATGCAACGAGCCATGCACCTGACGTGCGGTGAGCATGATGTTGGCTATGTCTTGCGGTGCTGCAGGACATCGCCTTTCCTTTTGCCACTGGCCTTGTGACCATGTTCTACGGGCCTAGCCTGCTCGTTCAATTCAAGGTCAGTGGTGGTCATGTAATCAGCTCAAGCCGCAGACCTGTGCAAGCTGAATGAAGAGGACACGTACCGCACATGACTGACCCAGAAAACGACCATGTGTTGCATTGCAGGGCCTTCTGCGTGTAGCTGCATGCTTTCTCGCACCATCTACAGTCAAGAAACCCAAGACCAACTGAGAAAACATGGGATCATGGTTCACCGCAGACCGTATCCAAAAAAAGGCTCGCCACACAGCTACAGCGCCGAGACGATGCTCTACTCTCTTTGTAAGGCATGGCTAATGATATCTCGCATAGCCCCTTTTTAGGTCTAACGAGGTATGCGGTCAGGATAGCACCTCGAGGGGTTGGCCACCACCATTACTATCCTGGTGTGTCGCAATCCCCTTCACATGTAGATTGGACGCGTTGGAATCCCTCCCCTCTTGTGATCGAAAATAGCCGGTCATCTTGCATGGTGCAATTTTGTCGGACTTCAGAGCTTGCACGTGTTGGCCACGTAAGGCTTTGCATGCATGGTTATGACCTGCTAGAAGGTGCTGCCATTTGTTACAACACTGCAGCTACAACACTGCACTGCTACAACACTGCAGAAAGTTCAGCTATGGCTTGTCAGATTCATTCAGGCACATATTTCTATGTGAAGGATGGGGCCATTAGTCAGCATTTACTGGATCTGTAACCAATCAATGCGCCAGTAAACGAGCAGGGTGTGTGAGCTGGACGCCGAGGGAATCAGAGAGTCGTGCGCTGTCGGGCAGAAACGCTCGGGTTCTTGAAGTTTAAAAGTCCTTGTCGGAGTATGCGCGCATCTGCAATGCTTTACCTGGACTCCCTGACGCCTGGGACGCATTGTGATGCAATCGTGAGAGCCTTGCGTGGCTGTGACGAGCACCGAGCCCATTCAATTCCAGACGCGGGGCCTGGCGAGCCATGGAGGAATCTGACCTTCTCCGCAGGATCATAGTGAGTCGCTGGCTATGGGCTAAGGGACTGGACATCTAGGAAGGCATCCAGATGGAGATGGGATTTAAGAGTCACGCGGTGCTCAGCATTTTGAGAGCCAGATCAAACTTCGCGAAGCGCGCTCGCCCAGCGTACCGCAATTGGCTTCAACTTTGGCAGTGTACACCACAGGAAGGACTGGACTGCTTTTGAAGGGTGATGATATGCGTTCCTGCTTCTGAAGCCCTGCTTAGAAGTCTGAAACTGCGCCCGGAGCACACGCAATCCTCGGCATCGACGTCAAAGCCTGGTTCACTGCCGTTCCCGCACGCTCGCAGGACATCCTTCGGGATGACACAATCGACAACATGCGAGCTGCTGACGAGCTTGGCACTCTTGCTCAAGAGTATAGGTCGCTGGGTCCGGACGAGCAGGATGCTGTCTACAATCAAGACGATGCTGAAGCCATGGAGGAGTTCGTCTCGGCGATGTTTGAGCGATTCGTCCTGGTAGGGACAAGAGGGCCAAGTGCGTGGCCAACGCTGCATGCAATTGCATCGTTTACCGGGAAGCCCTGCAATGCAATGCATGCTCATGCAGCCCAGTTGCATGCTGTCTCCTGTTGCCGCAGCTTGAGTCCCCTGACCATGGCATGGACGTTGAGGTTCAAGGGCAGCTGATGACAGCAGTCCTCAAGCTCATGCCTGCAGGCATAACGTGAGTGGCGGGCTGGCGATGCCAGGCATGCAGCACAGCCCTTCGTGTGCCCTTGTTCCAGCCCGTACCCTTGCCATGCAGAGTGTCAATGGCAGTCACTTGGAGACGTTCATCTGTCATCCAGCTCATTCTGGAATGTGAGGATTGGCTGCAGGGGTGCGCTAGCAGAGGCGTTGTTCAGCAGGCAGTACGTCGACATGCTATGTGGTGTCATGGATGCAGTATTTGACCTGGAAGATGTTGAGGTAGGCAGTGGCCATGTTTGTGGAATTCTTGCATGGGTAATGATGCTAGCGGCAACCTGGACCCCAGCTCGGCATCAGCATGAGACGATGCTTGAAGGTCAAGTGTCAGCCATATTATTGCTGCTTCAGCCGAGAGTCGACAGAATGACAAAGGATGGTAATGCATGTCGCCAGCAACTTTCCCATGCTCTTTATGGTTTGCTGCAGAAGAACCAGGACAGCCAGACCCTTTTGGCATTAATCCTTCAGGCGCTCAATGATCTAGCAGAGGCAGAACTTCCCTCAGGTGAGCAGTAACAGCAACGTGTGAGACATGGTCCTTTGCATGCAGTTCTCGCAATCGACCTTTGCAAATCATGCAATGAGTGTTCTTCTGTTGATGTATTGTTTGCTTTTCTCCTCGTGCTTTCTCGTAGCTTTTCTGTTGATTGCTGCCTACTGGCAGCCCTGCCCATGGCCATTCTTACACCTCTTGTCCACGCTCGTTGCAGGTCCATCACAGCGCAAGCGCTCCTCCCCCGCTGCTCAGGAGCTCGTGGGACAGGCAGTGCTCAAAACTCTGCTCAAGAACATACCCAGGACAAAGTGAGGGGAGCATGTGGCCGCTTCTGTTGACTTATAACTAAACTGGTTGCCTCCCTTTGCGAGCAAACAGACCCAAGGGGTTGAAGTACAGATGCATGTAGACCATGTGCTTACTTTACTATCTTACTACGTTACATGTGCATGGCATGGGAGAAGCAACAGGCTCGATGGCAACAAGCAGATGAACATGGTGGAATCTGCCTCTGTCAACTTGGAACTCAGAAGTGTTTGCCTTGCAAGAACTTATTTGCGAGACAATAGCCCAGGGGAGTGCAACTAGACCATGTGTTCACTTTTGCACACCGTGTACTATCTCATGGCAACAAACAAATACACCTGGTGGCACCTGCCCTGGTGCTCCGCAGGTCCATGCGAGTGAATGTGCGGCGCGGTGCAGCATCTCTGTTACTGGCTCTGCTAACACACAGCTCAGCCAATCAGAAGCTCCTGGCTGAACCAGAGGAAGAAGAGGCACTCCAGGAAGTGTTCAATACCTATCTGGTGGCCTGTGGCGACTTTGCCACACAGGTGCGGGATAACCTGGCTGAACCTATGCATGGATTGGCTCGCCCTTGCTTTTCAGCTCAAGCATTTAGTTGCAGCCCTGTGGACCATGAGTAGTCCTTGTCTGCAGACTGGCAAATTAGGGTGCATGACGCACTCTATACCAGTCTTGTGTCTACAAGTACATCCTTCTACAAGCCGTGTGCTCCGTGGCACTGCAGGTTGATCTAATGGAGATGCTGTACCGCTGCTGCAAGAACCAGCTGAAACACGCAGCAGACAAGTGCATTGCCAACCCTCAGGTGGGCGATTGCGTCCTACTGGGCCGGGAGGACCAGCCTTTTACACACCAGCAGAGACAGTTACCAAACAATCTCAGCATTCATTGGCCAACAGGAACATGGACCAGCGGATCGGACGGGACACCCTGCCATCACGACTATGGGCAGCCTGGCATGTAATGTATCAGTAACGTTGGTTTGATAATGACACCTCAACTGCCTGGAGGTGTATTGATGCCTGCCTGGTGTCAAGAATCACTCATCAATACACTGCCTGGTGAGGAGGTGTATTGATGCCTGCCTGGTGACGGTGTGCCACATGTCAGGTGCGTCAGAGGTTCCAGCAGATGCTGGCCAAGAGCTCCAAGACAGTGGACCTGGCCACAGAGCTGAGGCAGGTGCTGGCCATTCTCAACACGTCGTCACCAAACCCTAGGTAGGTGCCACCTCTCAATTGCTCAAAAAGCAAGGGTATCTGCAAGCATGAGCCCAGCAACCGGCTCTAGGACAATCTCGCGGCATGATGATTACACATTGCATTCAACCTTGCCTTGTCAGGAAGCTTTGGGCCTGCACTTGAGCTTCAACTTGCATGCTGCATCCGACACATGGTAGCCCCCTTCCACATGCACTGTGCCATTGCGTGTCTCCTGCGTATGGCAGCGTCCACTCCTTCCTGGCTGACTCCATCCGGTACAGCGCGCCCGAGTTGGTGCGTCCCGCTGACATGTGGGTGGACCTGGGCGACCAGCAGATCACGTTCAACGCGAAGGTCATGGAGCAGGTGGGCAGGCAATAGAGGCATGTGTCAGAGGCATGTGCACGGTTGGTATGCATGGGCACGTGCCGGGGGTTCTTCGCATGCTTGGGGTATACCGTTGGTATCACACTATGGCACCAAATGCCTAGGTCCTTTCTACTGTAAGCCTACTGGTAGGAAACACGCCTTTAATATGAGTGGCAAGAGTGTGGGTGCTGACGGGCGTGCTAGGCTCAATAGGAACGCAGGCCAGGGCAGCTGGCCGACTGAGGCGCAGCCAGGTTACGAGCGCTGCAGGAAAGATGGAAGACTGGAGGGCAGGATGAGATGGGCTTACATGAAATGGATTACTAGGGGTAAAACGAGGAGGAAACCAAAGATGAATGCTACGCATTCCAGGGCAAGAGCAGTCGAGTACAACTGAATTACAGCGGAGCAGGACAAGATGGGTGTGCATGCTTATCTTCTAGGACTCGATTGAGTGCAGCAATGGCGCTTAGCATTGGTTATGCCAGCAGCCATAATATACATATGTACGGTATATGTCAGCAGCCAAGGCCTGGCTGGGTTGCATTGCTGCCACAGGACACCCCAGCTGGCACAGTGGACGACATGGCAGGCGAGCCTCTGGACTTCGAGTTCCGACACATCAAGTGGGTGCCTGCGAGGGCCACATACACAAGCATGCTCAGCGCTTCACGCTGCACAGATTCTCTCGCCAGGACTTTGCGTGGGCATTCAAGAGCATGACCAGTGCTTTACCCTGCGGCAAAGGTTTTGTTGCCAGACATTTGATGATTGCGTCTTACTACAGCAAGCCGCAGAAGAGGCTGAACGTTGCCGCATAAACTGCAGGTATGGATAACCTAGAGTGCACTGAAAGGGAGCTGCCTGGCTGTGATGTGGCCAGGCCTTTGCCAGCACTGTTTTCCCACGCACGATAGTTGTACAATGTTGTACAATGTACATACATGCTTGCGCCATCTCTTGTTTGACTTGTCCGAGAATCCAAATGTTAGAAGACACTCACTCATTCACGTGCTGTTTGCATGCAGGCTTGCCCAAGTGAAGGATGCCCCAGACGACCCCAGAATGTGTGTGGTGAATCTGACCATGTTCCAGAACCCTGAACTGCTTGAGTCCTACGCACCACTGACGGCAGAGTGAGTGGGTGCACCATGCTGGTAGCGGTCGCCTACTAATGACTGTGATACTGGCAAGGTATGCGCATGGCGGCATGACCAATGCAGGCTAACGCTGCCCGGCCTTTCCTGATCACGCGAGAACTTGCTTCAATACTTCATTAACTTGCACTCCAATTTATCAAACTCAAATCTGCCCCAACCAGGCAGAGATTCACAGCAACCCTTATTGTCCTGTCCTATAGCGTGAGGAAAGGCTGCCAATGTAAACATGCAGTAGCCCTGTAGCAGGGGGTAGGCACAAGATTATCTTTCGACCCATACCGGGTTTAGCCCAGTTTCTTCGCGGCAATGGCCAAGGCATACTCCAAAGAGCTTACATTCAAATTCTGAGGACATTCTGAGCAGGTCAGGAACAGGGGGGTCTGTGGCTGGGTAAGGGGTGAAAAAGGAAATATCAGGCCTTGCGGGAAAATCGTTTTGCAGGCCATCCATCGATATCTGACCATGCCATTGTGCCGGGATCGTTGAGACCTACACGATGGCATACTCAGATGGGTCCGGAAACCCATGCAGGGTCCGGAAACAGCCGGTGAAGGGCAGGGGTGCTCAGGACCGGCAACGTACTCTGACCCTGAAAGGTGTATCAAACCTGAACAGTTCTTTGTTTGCACTAGTGCATTAGACAGCTCTAATAAAACCGAGCAGAATGGCATAGTCAACTCGGGGACGACCGGTAACCAACATGCGGGCCAGAAACGGCCGGAAACCGCCAGAGACTGTGACTCTGGAAACTGACACAAACCTGAACAGTTTTTGGTTTTTGATAGTGCAGTGGAAAGCTCTCATCAGATTGAACGCAATGGCATACTCAAACTCTAGAATGGACCCGTACATTGGCTGTTGGGGGTGGGTGAGTCCCAGTTCCCCTGTCTGGCCAAAAGTCAGGCGTGGGTCGGATAAAATGAGAGTGCCTACCCCCTGCCTGTAGGTCACCATTCTGTTTATCATTTGTGTGCTGCAGGCCGTTGGCTGTCACCCTACGAGCAAGAAAGGACGTTGCCGCGCCTCTGCTCAGCCACCTGCCCTCTCCACTGATCAACGTGGCATCGCAGGACGAGGCCTTTCAGCACCTCAGCCAGCCCCAGCCGAAGGCAGACAAGCCAAAAAACAAGATGTCAAGGTAAGCAGTATGTAGCAGTGTGTGGCAGTGTGTGGCAGTGTGTGGCGGTGTGTGCAGTGGCTGATGCTCGGGTGCATCATGGTGTGCATCTTGTGCTCGTGGTGTCATGTGTATGAGTTCTGTTATACTGAGGCAAGACAGCTCCAACCACACAGCCTTTTGGCCTAGAAGAGCCCGCAGTTTGCGAGCAGCTTGCCATGTCAAGGTGAGCAGTACGTAGCAGCGTTTGCAGTGACTGGTGTTCTGGCACAGTGGCGTCGTGTGTACCGCTTTACATACCACGTGTGTGATGTTTCATTGCATTGTGATGAGACCGCATCAGCCTGGCACGTGTTCTGAGCATCTTGTCTCTGAGCTTAGCATGGGTTTGTGATTGTCTCGCGTGCTTTTGTGCCCCTCTGCGTTTGTTTGCAGGGGAATCACGGTGTACACCACATCAGCTAGGCCCCAGGCAAGCGGCGCACCCCCCGGGTCGTCTGCACCTGCCCAAGCTGCTGCAGCACAGCAGCCCCAGCAGGCTCCAGTTTCTACCGTTTCTATCCCTGTCCAGTCCCGGTTGGCAAACTCTGCACAGCGCCCCATCAGTGAAGCGGCAGCACAGACCCCTGCAATCAACCAGCATGGCATGCCAGCCGTGCCAAACTTTGCTGTAACCAACACACCTGCCTCGCAATTGATTCATGGTGTTCAGGACCTAGAGGGGTCACTGGCTATGCAGGCTCCCATTCCTGCAGCAAACGGCATAGGCGATGCAGTGATTCCACCAGCAGATGAAGCAGGTGATGCTGCCACTGCGTTGACTGATGAAGCGAATGCTGCAGCAGCTGTGGCGACCGATGCAGCTAACGCTGCCCTGGGCGTTGTGCGCGCGAGCGATGCCAATGTCACTGCCGCAACTGTCGCAGTCAATCTGGTGACGACTGACACAACAGCAGGTCCGGAGGCCATGCAGTGCCAAGCGCAGGCCGTTGTCATGGCCAGCATTGCAAACCATGAGCCAGCTCAGCAAGGCGCTGTGGGAAATGGTCATGCCCCTCCCGCTGTCGAGCCCGCACATCCCCCACGGTCTGCTTCCCCTGAACGCTCCGCAGAGCAAGAGGAAGCAGAGCAGGCAGAGCCTGTTGCAGCACGAACACGCAGCAGTGGGGGTAAATCTGTGCCAGGTGGGCAGCCTGTTAAGGAGACTGTTAAGGAGCGTGGCAAACGTCAGACCTCCACCGGTGGTGCTTGGAACACAAAGCGCAAGACAGCATCTGCACGGAAGAAGGCACCATCCACGTATGAGCTTCTTGCGAAGGGAGCCGAGGGGGCGTTGAACGGTGCTGCTGCTGAGGACACAGCGGGTGCTGGGGTGGAAGAGCCACAGGGTGTTCTGCTGGAGTCCAGCCCTGACTGGCTAAAGGCAGCAGCAGCCTCAGCAGCAGTGCCTGCGGAAGGGCCAGCCCCATCAGAGCAACCGTCCCACCACAGCACAGCAGTGCCATCACCATCAGTCACACGCACCTTCAAAGCTCGCAGCAAGGCAACTCCAAATGCTGTCGACTCAGAGCGTCCCGCTCGCAGCAATGCACCGGTGTCAGAGGTCGGCCCACCGCTACGCGACCCATACGAGCTCAGGGACAGTCAAGAAGAGGAGGCGGCACGCAAGGCAGCAGCTGCAGCAGCACCTGTTGCTGTCGTGGGACGTGCGGGGAAAGCTCGAGCCCTGGGCACAGGCGCAGCCAAAAAGCCAGGGGGTCGTCTGGCTGCCTTAGGCGTGCATGGCACCACTCCAAAGGGCAAAAGTGTGACACGTGTGACCACACCTGCTGCAGGCGAAGCTGCGCCAGCAATGCCATCTGGTGCACATGCGGCGGTTGCTGGTGCTGCCGCTACTACCTCTGCAGCAGAGCCACCCGCAGCTGGTGCCCCAGCGGCTGCATCCGGCCAGCCTGGTGCACGTGCGGTTTCCGGTGCACATGGAAGCGGAAGCCGCAACTCTGCTGCAACTGCTGCCAAGGAGCCACCCCCACGTGTCACTGGCAGTTACGGCAGCACCGGTGGCGCGGGCAAACAAGCAGCTGGCAAACCGCCTACTGGCAAGCCTGATAGGCCTGGCCTCCCGCCCGCACCCAGAAGCCAGAAGCCCAAGGCGCCTCAGAAGCAGCCCGCACCCAACATACACGTTGGCTCAGGTCCGGATCCCATAGAGGAGCCTGATTCACTGCCCTCACCCAAGCGGAAGGTCAAGGCGGGACATGGCAAGCATGCACCGCGCAGGGGGGCTGCTGCTGCTGCCGAGTCAGACCGCGACACAATTGAGAACCCTGACTCACTGCCTGACAGGCAGCAGCAGGCCAGGTCGCAGAACGGCCCTGCCAAGACAACTCTCAAGGTCACCAAGAGGGCTGCAGGGGTCAACGAGGAGGGGCAAGGCCCGCCGGTGCCAGCGGACAGCGGCCGACCACCCAAACGTCCTCGCAGGGAGGCGTCTGCCAAGGTAGGCACACCTCGTGCAGCAAGACCACATCCAATACGTTAGTGCGGCAAGTATGTAGGGGTCTGCAGCACGCATACAATGAATTCTTGGTGTCTGACATGATTCAAGCTGGCTATGGCGCACGGCTCTTACCGGCCTTTTCGTGGCCAACAGACCTGCTTGCAGTGTGCCTGTGTGTATCCGATCGACTGCAGAGGTGTCCTGTTACCCTCGGACCTGCTTGCTTTGTTCTGTGCAATTTATGTTCTTCTTCATGCTGCGCTCAGCCAGGTGCAGATGGCTTGACGCACCCGTATGTGCTCATGATGGCTCGTGTGTGCAGGCGGCCCAGGCCATTCGTGAGCAGGCCGTTGCAGAGTCCCCAGGCAAGGGCCGGCACAAGCCACCCAGTCCACAAACCAAGGTGCCGCCCACAACAGCCGCGCCAGAGGCGCCACGCTCTTCGCCCCGGCCAGCACCTGCCCCGCAGCCCTCGACCCACCACCAGGCACCCTCTTTGTGGGATTATGATGAGGATGAGTTGGTTGATGACTACGCAGCCCCTCCGGCACAGCGCAAGATTACGCCGCGCCCAGCTGTTGTGGCCCGCCCGCCTCCGCCAGCCCGACCAGCCGTGCAGCCAGCACCGCCAGCCGCACCAGCAGCACCAGCAGCAGCGCCTGCGCCTGTGGCTGCGGAACTGGTGGTTACTGCCAGGCTGCGTCGTCAGTATGCTGAACTAGACCGGGAACAGTTGATGGCGGAAGAGGAAGAGGAGGAGGAGGCGGAAGCACCCGTAGAACCCGCACATGCAAGAGAGGGGAGTGGACGCTCGGACATGGCCCCACCTGCTGCATCCCGGCAGCAGAAGCCTGCACCAATGGCACCACCACCACCGGTTGCCAGGGGCAGGCAGCAGCCGCCATCACGACCCAGCCTTATGACCTTGCTAGAGGAGTCCCCGGCGGCTCGCAAACCCGCCCCTCTCAAATTTGACAAGTCACCCCGTCCAACTGGCGCCCCATTGCTGCCTAACAAAAAACAGCTGGCTGATCAACAGAGACGCAAGCGTGCGGGGCAGGCCATCCCTGTCGTGCCTGTGGCACCAGCCACGTCAGCTCGGCAGGCCAAGCCAGCAGAGCCCAGCCGCGTGGCGGCACCTGTATTTCGTGCGGAGCCGCCTGCTGCTATCGAGCCGCCTCAGCCTGTTCAGCCAGAGGAGGAAGAGGTTGGACTGCTGCAGCAGGAGCAGGAGGAGGACGTTGGGCTTGATCTGCATGCAAACGAGCCCAGCAGTGGCGTTATTGAGGAGGAGCGACAGGTTATTGAAGCACTGCAGCCCAGCTTTCCAGCCAAGCAACGCAAGGCTGCTGCAGCAGCAGCTACTGCCCTGCAGCTGCCTTCTGAGCTGGAGCCAGTGCCTGAGCGTCCAGCATCTTTTCTGCGCCCACCTGAGTTCAGGCTGCCTGAATTGCACCCGGGCCCCTCTGCATTCAAGCCGTCCGCTCAGCCACGCCCAGCCACTGGCCTTGCACAACCACGTGCCAAGCTGCAGATACCTGACTTGGATATTCAGGCGCCAGCTGCCCTGGAATCTGGCTTTGGCGCAGAGCTGGCGCCGTCAAGGCCGGCCCTGGCTTTACCTGCTTTAAAGCTGCCCAGCCTGGCTGCTCCACCAGCTGCCAAGCGACGCAAGACCACTGGTGATATTGGTGAGATAGTCTGGCAATGGCATCAAGGGCAGGCCACCGGGACAACAAGGCAATCCGATATGTGCGCATTGTAGCATGCTGCGTACAGCAAAGGTGGCACCTTGGATTTGAAGCTGGGATCGCAACCATGATGGATGTGTCGAGGCTCGCGGTAGATGTGAATGGCATTTCTGGCTGTCTTGCAGCAGACATGGAAATCGTTGTGAGCAGTTGGCTGCGTGTTTGGATTTGCAGCACGTTTAAAGCACAACACTCTGATTCTGGTGCAGGCGTGACTGGGCGCATTGGCGCAAGTCTGGACGCCACAGCCTTCTCGCAAGGGGACAGCCAGATGGCCCAGTTGGCTCAGCTGCTCAGGTCACAAATGGGAGGTGGGTGGATATGGACATACTTAGCTCAGGTGCTGCTGAAGCCCAACTTACCTGCAGGACAAGCCAGCAAGGTGCAACTTACTTGGTGGAACAAGCCATGAAGGTCTGACCACAAACTGGCTTTTGTCTGTACCCTGGCATCTGAGCAAGCCATAACCACAAGCCCTCTTCCATCTGCGTCTTGCCCACAGGCGAGGACGAGGAGGATGAAGGCGACAACCAATTGCTGGCTGTCATCTTCCAAACCTTTGCCAAGAAGAAGCAGGATGCACGTGCCAAGAAGGAGGCCATCCTTGAGGGGGCGCGTGCGCGCATACAGCAGGTGAGCTGCTGCAATGCCATACCATCAACGGACTTGGTGGCGCACTGTTATCAACCGATTCAACGCAAGCGTCATGAGAACGACTCCACCTGGCAGCGGCTTCCTTTCTCTGCGTGCTCGGACTTTACATTGACTTCACAACTGACTGGACGCCAGCGAACCGTGAGATTGACCCGAAAAGGCGGCGGCAAGTTGTGTGCAGCCTGCAGCAGGACAGCGACTGTTCTAATTCTTGTCGCCTGTCCCACAGGGTGCCAGGGATCTCGAGGCCCGGTTGGCGAAGGAGGCACGCGCTCAGACCAGTCTGGTTGCTCGCACCCTCAGCACACTGGACCAGGAGCTGCAGAGCAAGTTTGAGAACATTCAAGCGATACAGGTACGTAAAGGCAAACGTCTCAAGGTGTGGTGCTGGCACCAGGCGCTGGGCGCGGCACTGCAACTCGCGACACACTCGTGTTGCCTCGCTTGAACTGACCTGAACGAGTTACCTGACAAGTTAGCGTGTAGCTGCCTAGCACACATACTCAACAATGTCAACCCTCTGATGGGGAATGCCCGTCCCTTGTTGAGCGCCGACAAAGCCATGACTGCTGCAGCACGTGGAACACTTTGCTTAGTTGGTTGCGTCTTGCTTGCTTGACTGCAGGAACAATTCAATGAGCGTATGACCGCGGCCTGGGATGAGTACGTCGCTGTCCTGGGCTCACTGGAGACAGCAAAACGGGTGAGCGAATGGTGTTCGCTTGAATTGTGTACTTGGGTAAAGGGTGCACTGAGAAGGCTGTTTATGGGTACATATGAAAGGACGATGTGACCTCAACTTGTCCCCAGTACTTGTACATGCATTGTCTGTGGCAGCCGTATTCTATGGCAGAAATTTCATGGGGCAGGCGGCGTCAGAAATGGGCTGACTAGGGCTGTGCACTTTCTGTGCACTGACAGGAGATGGAGAACCTGGCTGCAAGCCGCAGAGCCGCTGCCAAGCGCCAGATGGCGGAGCTCCAGCAACAGTCCGAGGCCACTCTTAAGGATGCGGTAGCCAGGGCCGAGAGGGAGGAGAAGCATGCACGCAAGCTGTCGGGACTGCCGCAGCTGCTTCAGGGACTGATGGGCGGATGACTGTCACCAGCAGGGTACTTATGGACTGTTCAAAACCGGCAGGGCATGCGCTGTTTGACTCTGACACAGGAATGAATCTCGCACGTGCAGCACTAGGGCTCGTCAGGCATGGAGCGCAAAGATCATGTGCGTAAGAATGCATGTACTGTCAGTGCCACCGGAAAACAGCATGGGGACGTGGCTAAGAGCAGCGTGGATTGGACATGACGCAAGCCCTGGGACATGGGCATGGCGGGCATGGCAGATGTTGGAAGAGCGTTATGGCATGACTGAAAAGGGGACGGTGGTGAAGTCGGGGCACAGCGAGGGTGTTGTCGTCCAGAGGAGGGACAGGAGGCAAAGTCGCTTCCTGAGGGTTGTTCGGCCTGGCCTGCGCACCTGTGGGCTGAGCGTGTTTGTTGTGCATGCGTGTCGGTATGAGCATGTTTCTTTTGGTGTCATGGACAAGTTGGCGGGTTGGGCGAAGGAGGCAAGAACAGTGTGTTTGACCAACAACAAACATTTTCAAATCCCATACGCGCCTGATTGTTGAGCATGGGCCGTGTGGCTAACTTCACCTGTTGGTGTGCTGCAACAGTCAGCATGCTGTAGTAGTACACACAGCATGCTTGCACGTTAAGTTTGCCTCGCTGCACGTTGGCATGCTTTTCACTTCCAGTATGGCAATCAGGGTGCATACTCACAACGAGTTGGCTTGACTTGTTCATTGACTGTGCTGCGGGTTTCTGCCTGCGCCGGGCCTGGGATTACTTGAGGAATTGGGGTGGACTACTATGGCTGCACACATTTTGCCAAGACACGAACCTTAGCCTGGCAGCGAAGTTGTGTGACCCAGAGTCGTGGTCCGCTGTAGCTCATCATATGGCGAGCCTGGTTGCCACTGGTTTCGTAATGCATACACAATTGTAAAGGTACAACCGTCGTCATTTTGAACGTTGGAAGCACTCGACGAGGACCTAGGTTTGCAGTTGGCAGGCTCGTATTGCCGGTTGGCCAGCGCACACTCTTGCATGACTGCAGCGGGCAGGCGCACTCAAGTACGCCCCACTTGTTCAGGAGAGATTGCTTGCTTGCGGCCGCGTTGTGCATGCCAACACCTGCCGTGCTTGCATGCAAGCAAAGCCGATGCAAGCCAGGCCATGCTTTGATGCAAGCCGTGTGAAGCTGGCCCCCACAACCTGCACGCGTTTTTCAACGGCAAAACGAGGATGGAGTTGGCCGAAAGCGTACCGCAAGAATGCGATGCAAGCATGGCATGGCATGGCATGGCATGGCATGGCATGGCATGGCATGGCATGGCATGGCATGGCATGATCGCTCCCATGGGCTTGTTGCTGGCGTGGGGCTGGGGCTAGCGTGGGTAAGATTGAGGGGCCCGTGGGCTGGCGCTGCCTGCCGCTCTGCGCGGCCGTCGGAGGAAACGCTGGTGTCATACCGCACTTCCCGCTGATGAACTTGCTGGGCAAGATGTGGGGTTTAATCAGATTGAGTAAAGAGCTGAAAGTTTTTGACACTGCTGTTGGCAGAGGCTGCTTCTGTAAGGGCGACCTCGCGACGGAGGTGATGCCGCCAAGCTTCTCGCAACCGAGCAACCTTACAATAAGCCCTGTCCTATTAAATGTCAGTATGCCAAAGTCACCGCCCGAACTGGCGCCAGCAGTGACTGGTCGCGGGTCGGCGCAGCACATCAATGATGAACACCTGACACGCCAGCACCCAAGTTCAAATGAAGACAAGCAACTGCTCTCTGTTCGCTGCCGCGGCACCGCAGGCAGTCAGCGGTCTTGATTGCTGGGAAATGGGGCCTAGAGGGCTTTGGCAGAGCCATCCGGAGACAAACGTCTTAGTCTCATGAACTGAACTAGCAACTGCCTACCTATGTTATAGCCTGAATTGCTGAAAATGTGGCCCCAGGTCCCAATGATGAAGGACAGAAAGAGTCGCAAGAGGAGATAGCACGATACAGGGCCTTTAAGGAGGCAATGCACGTGTGTCCTGATTGAATGTGTGCTCATGCTGGCCATAGCTAGCAATCCGGCAAATCGCTGGCAGTCAGTTATAAACACGAGTTAGCAACCCCACACCACAGATAGCACTACGTGCATCTGGCCTCCACTACCTGACCGCATGAACACGTTAGATTACATCTCACAAAGACGAGAAAGGCTCTAGCGACGCTGTAATAGTATACAATAGGATTAAATACAGGACAAGCAAGTTGGGCGCCAACTTCACATGCCGGGGAATATAATCTACAAGCAGGCAGTACAAGCACCAAACACAGCAAACTAGCGGTGGCCAACCCAAGCAACTCGGCAACAAGGCTGCAGAAACAAGCAACGCCCAACATGCACATGTTCAATTTGCGCTCAAAATGATAAGGTAAACAACATCAGAGTTGCTCGCCTATCTCTCCAACTAAACCTCCTCCTCCTTTACAAGTTGATTCATTTGGAAAAGTGTTCAGGCACAAACATAGGAAACCTGATAAGCCGAGCTGAAAACCTTAGAACATTGTTCAGCCTGGTCTTCATGTGTTCCCGTTTTCAGGCGCCTGCAGCCCCCCTTGCTCCTTCATGCGCTGCAGACCAGCCTTGAGCCGCCCACACGGCTCGTGCATGCGCTCGGGCGGCAGGTTGCCAAAGGAGCAGCGCACCCACCCGGGGGCGGCACAGGAGGACCCCGGCACCAGGCACACGCCTGCATGCCGCACTAACCACTCCACAGCACGCACGTCGTCCTCACAGCCGTGTGGGAGCCGGGCCCAGAAGTATATGGCACCCTCGCCTCCTGCGATCCCATCCCCTAACGTTCCCAAGGGCGAAAGGGCGTCCAAGAGAAGTTGTCGGTTGCCTGTCCGGAACAACAAGAACACATAGGCAGGCGTAAGTCGAAGGCATGCAGCAGCCATACAATTAATCTCGTGAAGTAGAAATTACTCAAGGACCAATAGCCAGGCAGCTGTTAGCGTCGCAGGCCCACTTGTATGTACCTGCAGCCGGACTACTGCCCATTCCTTTCTTCTTTCAAGATTACCTGGCCCTCCTTGTCAGTAAACCACAGCCCTGTGATACCAACAGTGTTCTCTTCAGTTGGGCATGCTCTCTGTTCGAAAGATTGTGGGCTGGAGATTGGTCTGTGTTTGAAGAGAGTCTCGGCTGCATGCCACACGTGCGTTGGTGAGGCATTTTCGTGCAAGCAAGTCATCATGAGCAGCCAGAGATCGTCTGTGGCAAGTTGGCACAGCGCGCACCTGGCAGAGTGTCCAGCTTGCTCTGTTTGTACGCACCACCGTGGCGCAGCGCAGCCAGAGCCACAAGCTGAGAGGCCTGGGCGGCACAGATACAAATCTGCGAGCAAGCCATCGCAGGTGGAGCTTCATGAGCCAGGCTGAGACTGTATGTGGCTCGTAAGGTACGTCACAGGTGGAATCTCATGATCAGCCATTCAGGTAGCAATGAAGTCAGGCAGGTCAGCACCTGCCGGCAGGGGGCGTACCGGTAGGGGTAGTGGGCATGGCAGTACTGCTTCACGATCTACTGGGCCACAACTCACTGTGTCTTGACACTTGAGCAGTGAGGCTCCAATGGCGTCCCTCCCCTCATGTGGGTCGGCCATGTAGGCGATGTACCCCACACGCCACCCCATCATGCCGTACGCCTGCATGAGGAATTGAGCAGGATACACAACATGTCCATCAGCCAGGTGACAAGATACACAGCTACAGACATAAGCTACAGACAGATCTAGGAGACATGCACGGGCCGGGTGAATGGTGAAAAGGTGAGCAAGTTCTGGTCAAAGAGATGAGTATCATGATTATGGAGCTACAGACACAAGATCATAGCTTGACTGACTTCAACAGGCTGCGTGAGCCGGCGGCCCGCCTTCGTCTGGAAATGTGTAAGGGCAGTAGAGCCGAGACTGGCTAAGATGTTGAAATGTGGCTTGGCGTGGCTAACTGCTGAAGCGCCGTTGGCCATATGTGATGACTTCAGCATGCGGGTGTCTCTGCCCACCCTGCACGTTCTTAGCCCGTGCTGCATAGCCTCCGGCCGCACCTTACTGAAGCTGAAGATGTGTATGACATGTGGCCCTGCTACACAGTGGTGCTGAGCCCCTGCGAACACAAAGTCCTCGTACGTTTCGTCCACCACCAGCCAGCAGCCTGCGGCAGCACAGGCCTCGCTGACGGCTTCGAGCTCCTCCCGACTCAACAGGACGCCTGCGAAGGGTGGGGGGCAGTGCAGTGCAATGCGGTTGTCACCACAGACAGCAAGGTGTGTGTGTGTGTGTGTGTGTGTGTGTGTGTGTTTGCAGGGTGACGTGGTGTTGGCATGCTCAGGTGTACTGGCTGGGATATGCGATGGAGCATGTGTGGGTGAAGTGATGGCCAAAAAAAAAGAAGTTTGCCAGTTCTGGGACAGTTTTGGGACTGTCCCTGAAACCTGTGTGTGTCCGCAAAAACACTGTTTGAGAGTGTGTGTGTGTGTGTGTGCGCGTGTGTGTGTGTGGGTTAACCACATGCAGGGTGAACCTCGGAGTGAACACACAGTACAACCAGTCACACTACCACAAGTGAAATTGTCCCAGAACTGGCAAACTTCTTTTTTTTCCCCACCAGGGGTGCAAGCATAACAATGCGATTACTTGTACCAAGCAGTGCTTGCTGGACCGAAGGCTGTAAGATGCTACATGTTGGGTCAGAGGCACAAGCAGGGGCCATGCGTGCCCCACCCGTTGGATTGCTTGGGTTGCAAATGACGACCATCTTGGGCGGTTTTGGCCGCAGCAGAGCACTCCTGAGCCAGTGTATGTCCGGGTGCAGGGTCGCGGGGTCACACTCGCCCCACACAATGTTAGAGCCACCGCCCGTCTGGGTGATGGTCTGGGTAGCAACAGTCACCAAAACTCACACTCACATGCTAGGGTCAAGCAAGAAGGAATTTTGCCACCCACACCACGTCATACTTGGCCACACCAGGCAAGGCTGCATCACCAATCGTTTTACTACGTAAGCCTGGGTGTGCAACAATTGGACATGATGCAGTGGTGCACATGCAGTGCAGCAGGATGAAGCACGTAACAATATGTGGTAATGTGGAACACGCAATGTCATGTGATCCAGGCCGCTGCTCATAACAGGTATGGCTGCAGCCGCTAGCTAGTCCATTTTTGCTTACACGTTCTTGCTCACACATCGACCACAGACCGTGTCTGCTGTGTTTTGGCCTGCCATCCGCTCATGTGCCCTACCCATGTGCCCCTCGTGCCCCACCATGAGGTGGTCAAAGTACACAGGCCTGAACAGCACTACCGAGTCCCCCTCGTCCACAAGCGTAAGCACAAGGTTCACAAACGCCTGGTTGGCGCCGTGCGTGATGCATATGTCGTGCTGCAGGAGCAGAGCAGTCACCTCCATCAGATGTATCTTGTACAGGCGTGACGCCCTTTACAGCCAGTCCAAACTGCAGAGCACGTCTCGATTAAGATATCGGTACTGTGTGTTGGTGGTACGACCCCAAGTCGCAGGGCACTGACATGTACAAGAATGGTAACACAGAAGCAAGCCGCACCTGTGGTAGGCCATTTTGTGTTGCCACCTTCTCCCTCAGAGCTGCCCTCAGCTCCAGCATTCCCTCGTTGGGCCCTGCAAACACACACTGATTCTCACTGCCAAACCACCATCTTGATGGGCTCGGTCTGGCAACCATGTGGTGTGCACAGGCCAGTGATGCAAGCATCTGCAATAAGTGGTTCGATGCAGGATGCAGGGCATGCGCTCATACCGTATAGGCTAGTGCTGGGTAATCTGATGGCCGCCTCCGCTGCATCAAGTGCTTCTGGAGGGGGCGTCCTGCAGGCATGGGCTGGTGGTTCATAACGTGCTGCATAAGCGTTTGTTGCATCTCAAGGTGGTCAGGGGTAGGCAAGACAGTGTATGGGGCCTCTTTGCAGCTATTTGCTCAGCATGCACAGCTCGTGTAAGAGGACAAGCGTGTTGTGTGCGCTTGATCTGCTGGTTTATAAGCATGTCAAGCTTGTACGGCAAGTCTCTTTGTCAATGCGTCCCCAGGCAGACATGTTGGACGAGCGGCTGTCAGAGCGCAGTCTGTCTTCAGAATTCCCAAGGCTTACCAGTACACCACGCCTTGAGCAAGGCTGATCACATCTGGTCGCAATGCCATCAGCTTGCGTGTCAATTCAATCACGGGCTTATCTGTTGCTAGAATTCGGCGTGACACCTGTGACAGATGATGCACCCACACTTTGTGTTCCTTTCCTTTGGAACGACAACTTGCCAGCTCTTTATGCAGTGTTGAGGGCCATTCCTGCCTCAGCCTGCTTGATGCAATGCTGACATCACATGTGCCAGCTTTTCGCACCTTGGGCTGACCAGGCATCCTCTCTATTTGGTCAGCCATTGCTGCTTGAAGCCAAAGAATACAAAGGCCAAGAAAGAATCCTGTGGCAGACAAGGAACGACAGGGGAGGAAGGTGAAGGAGAACGACGAACCAATTTACCAACTGCTTTACCTGACAAAACTGCCCGGCTTGTGGCATCACTTCCTGGCGGCATGGCTGACATTGCGAAGCTATCAATCAAAATGCAGTCCGCTATTCGTGCTCCTGTGGCCTCCAGGATGCAGGCAACCCGGCCAGGTATGCACCGGCTTGTTGCAAGCGATTGATGATGCATCGGCTCGTGCAGTTTGTTTCTGCTGGAATCAAACGAGTTACCATCCAATGTGCGTTCTGCATTGCAGTGAGCCGTGCTTTCACCGTCGCGGTTGAGGCCAAGGCAGTGTCTCGCAAGGCTGCGACCCAGTCTCGCCATGCTCGCCTTCGGCAAAAGGTAAGGTGATGTCCTGATGTTTTTGTTTGCTCGATTACCTTTCTGACCACATGCTGCGGCCTGTACTGCAGCTGTCTGGAACCCCAGAGCGGCCGCGATTGGCAGTGTACCGGTCACACGAGCACATCTACGCTCAGGTCAGTTGTATGGGGAGGCGCTTCACGATAGGCAGGATGCGGCATGCAGGGCCACCCGGACCGCACACCAGCTTTTTCCATGCAATTTGCACGGTGTGCAGGTTATCGATGACACCAAGGGCCACACTTTGGCAGCTGCAAGCACTTTGATGAAGGACATCAAGGAGTCCATCGAGTCTGGCGCCAACAAGGTGAGTGTCCGCAACGTGCATGGGGTGCTTTGCAGTTCAGCAGCATGCGGCACTCACAACCAAGGCTAGTTCGTCCTTGAGCCCAGCAACCTCTCATCGACCACGCCAGTGGCAGCACCTTCTCTTATCATCAGCCGCTGTGCTCGCCAAGCTCAGACTTGAGGTTCTTAGGCGAACGTAGACCACCAGCTGTGCGCAACCTCAACACCACCTGCATACCAGGTGCAGCGCTGACCTTGTTGGCCATAACCACACGTCGTGTGCACTGCTCACCTGTTTTGTAGGCTGCTGCTGAGGCAGTGGGCAAGAAAATCGCTGAGTTGTGCTCAGCCAAGAACATCACAAAGGTTGCATTTGACCGGGGAGGAAATGTGTACACCGGCCGCGTCCAGGTGAACAAAACAACACAGGGGCACAGCTTGAGCAGGGGGGTTATTGAAGCAGAATATCCAAATGATGCATGACCCACTGGCTGGGCCAATGGATGTCGCGCACAGCAGTTGGAGGATGTGTCAACATGCAGCATGCATGGTTGGATTCACCACTACCTGTTATCCTCGTGCCTCATATGACGTCCAGCCAATAGACTGATTGATTGCTGCAACCTTTGCACTGAATAGTAAGCACCGACGGATGCCACTGCTCCTGGTAATGCATTTTTCACGTTTGTTTTGCACACGCAGGCTGTGGCGGAGAGCGCCCGCGCTGCTGGTCTGCTTTTCTAAGTAGAAACACACATGGCTCGACCCACAAACGGTTGAAACCACCCAGTGCTGGTGGCTACAAGTCAAATGAACTGCAGCCTCATATAAGCTGGTGCTGCTTCTCTCCATGCTGCATGAGGCCATGCAGGCACCCATAGGTTGACGAGCAATGCACATGCTTAATGGTCTGGACGCATTCGAATCAGGAGCCAGCATGGGTCATCATTCGTTGACCTCCTGTTAGCCAGGATGTGCTGCAGCCAGTACACTTGCTCACTCGAAGCAAATTTTGAACCCATGGCTGTATGCACAGACTACCTTTCTATCATCCTTCACCAACCCTTACTGACATTGAACTCGCTGGAGTTTTGAATGTTACCCAGTGTAACGTATCATTCGTGCTCTGCCGTCCCACGTTTAGTACAGTGGTAGAAATCATGTTAACTCGGATTTGTATATTTCACTTTCACTCATCACAGTGGCAAGGTAGTCAATGTTGGCAATGCAGCGATGCAGGTGTCAAACGCTAGCCAGCTGGAGGTGACAGTGCACACATAACAGCAGGTGCCATCAGTCTCTCTAGTCGGATTGCACAAGGCGTCGGCCAGGCAGGTGCTGCTCTCATCTGCAGCTGCAGTATAGTGGTAGTCGGGAACTTAACCAAGGCATCCACGATTACCCGAGGTGTACGCATACCTTTGAACTCCACCCAAACTCCACCCTTGGCCAGGATCACAGTCAGGCTGACAGCTGCACACCAGCCCCAGGTCCGCATCACGAATGCGAGGATGATATCATCAAGGCAAGCACGAAGCACAAGCAACTCTCAACACGGCAGAGCGGGTGACAGCAGCCGTGCGCATCGGATTGCTGTCTACTACGCAAGGGAAGGTAAGATAGGGCTGCTTCAGTATCAGTAAATGCCAAAGTCTGACGACAGGCCTCCTGAGGCATCAGTGGGTCTCAATTTCTGCTCTTGCTTCTGATGGTGCGGACAGGCACATAGCTGGCTTAGAGCTGGCAATTGCAACACGCGCATCTACAACCTTGTTGTGACGACAAGGGTTGGCCTGACAATCAGCACTTCTACGTGCTCACAGTGACAGTCAGCCCTTGGCCTGCCACCTCACTCATAACAACCAGGACTGGAACGTGTTGGGCTCAATCAGCCAGTCGCTACCAGCGTCACTTTGACATGTTCACAAGACCCGACTTCTCCAATGCCAGTAAGGCCTTGCCTCCCCACTTGGCCTGTATATGGACGTACGCCTGTCTTACGGCTGCCAGATCCCCACACACCCGTCCGCTGCCCCGGACAGCAGGGCGCCACTGGGGTGGAACAGCAGCGCGTTGACGGGACCTGTATGCACCGTGCCTGTGGCCAGCGGTGTGCAGCTCACGGCGTCGGCAGTGCACCGCAAGTCCCACAGCTTGACTGCGCAGTCAGCTCCGCCTACACAAAACGATACCACATGTGCATACACACTCTCTAAGACTTTGCTGAGACTGGCTTACAGTTTCAATGTGACATTGCATTACAACAGAGGGCAGTGATACAGGCAATTCGTGGACTTCAGGTCGCATTTAAAAAAAATGCTTCTTTTTTTTGACAGGTTAGCAGCTGAAGAACAAACCATTACCTGCTAGCCATAGATAAGCTCGCCCTGGACAATACTATGGCTTGCCTAGCCGTCTCAGCATTTTGCAGTTTGGGCTTAGCTTTTACATCAGCAATGCCCATACTAGCCAGCATCACACGCACCTGTTGCTATGAGTGAGCTGTTCGGGGCTGCAGCCACGCTGCCAATGTTGCCTTCGTGTGCCGCTGAGATGGTGAGCACCGCGTCCGGCAGCCGCAGGTCCCATACGGTCACATGCTTCTCATGACCGACGGACACCAGGGTGACCTGCATGTGATGCACTTGTTGCGTGTTTTACCAGCATGCTCAGCCATGCCAGCCATCGCTGACTGGTCACCAATCTTTTGCGGTGATATTGCCAGCTGCCGCCGCTGCTCTATCTTGTGATTCTGCGATGTAAGTGGGCACCTATATAGAAATGGTTGGGCAAGTATGCGTGTGCTGCCAACAAACATAACCGGATGAGCGCCAAAACTCAGCAGGCCAAGGTGAAAACACAATGCACGTGCCTACCTGGTCTGGGCATGCAGCCACTGCACGCATGGGCGTGGACAGGCGCCAGGTGGCCCTGCACTTTTGTGTGTTCATGTCCCATGCACTGAGCGAGTGGTCCTCACAGGCAGCCACGAGGTGGTTGTCATCCGCCAGGATAGTTAGGTGGTTGATGCGGCTTCCGTGCAGCTTCATGTGGCCCACCATCTCACGTGATCGCATGTTCCACACACGCATCTGCGAGAAACGGATAAGCATGGGTTGCCACGAGAGTGGCTTTCCCCCCAGATGTTATAGGCCCGTAAACTTTGACTGTTTGCTGTGTGCTGCATGCAAGAGGATCCTCGACTGGCCGTACCCTGGGTGGCGCCCTTACAGAATACGAACGGTATGCTGATGTGCAACCGATGAGGTGTTGCAACCACACCCATGCGGCATCCTACCCCATGCTCATCTTGGCATGCCCTGCCCCATGCCCAGCCTCACCTCCCCACCCATGCCTCCTGTCGCCATGACATGCCCCCGGTGTGCGATCTCCACCGCAGTGACCCCGCATGAGTGAGCGAAGGCATGGGCCCCGGGCAGTGTCCACATGCACTGCGTGTTGCCCCGCGCCCCCGCAGGCGCGCCCTTTGCGGGCTCCCCGTCCGCCTGCAGAGCGTGTCCCCGCAAGCTCCCGTCCGCCCACCCCGATACTGCCATGCCACCATGCATGGCCAGGCTCAGCGGCTGACCCACGCCCGGGTCACACTGGATCACTTGACGTAAACCATGGTCCTGCAAGTTAGTAGGCAGTGAAAGGTGACTAAATCTTGTGAAGCACTGCCAGAACAACACTGTACTTTCTGTACTGAATGTGCATCTTGGCATCTGTACCGTGTGTGCATGTTGTATGCAGGCAATGAGCTTGTGGGCCTTACCAGCAGTTGACCCTGGCAGCATGTGATAGGTTGTTAGGATTAGCATGCAGTGATTGGTTGTCAAGTCTTGTAAAGCATGCGTGCATCTTGGCACCTGGTCTATGTGTGCATAATGTATGCAGGCCCAGCAGCAAGCCGTTTCAGCACGTGCTAGGTTGTTGGAATTCAAGCAGTATTCCCAAGCCCGCTCAACCCGATCTGCCTCACACGCACCTTGACATCAAAGATGGTAATGCGGCCATCCGCGCCCACCGCCCCGTATACACCCGGCGTATGGGGTGTGGCTGCCAGGCCAGAGATGGGCGCCCCCGGACCCTGGCATATGGGCGACACACTGAACGCACCGCTGGCAACCCTGCAGAGGGGACAGGCAGGCAGACAGCGAGCACTGGTGGGGCAGGCGGGCACGTGACGGGGATCAATCTATTACCCAAGTATGGACATGTCACTTTCCATTTCCCCCCTCTTCCCCCTTGTTCAGCTAGCTCAGCCAAAGTGAGAGCATTGTGTAAAGGTCAAATTCAAGCTGTGAAGCGTGCGGTATGCGAAGGTGCTGGAGATTCAATGCGTGGTAAATACAGAGGTGGTGGCGTTGTGTTGGACATGTCGTCAAGACAGTTTTGCATGGAAGACGTGCATATGAGACCCATTTTCTGACCGTCCCAGACTGACCCAAAAGCTCAACCCGAAGCCAATACACTCATAACATGCATACATTTCTGTCGCAAACTTAAGGTGTGAAAAGTATGATGTGAAGACGTGTGTTCAGGGTATGCCACGTGCCCCACCTCCATATGCTTCCCTCTGCAGTGCCCACAACGAGCGCAGACCCGTCCATGTTCGGTGTAAGGGAGGTGATGGCGCCGGGGACGGTCACGAAGGGGCGCATGTCCCGCCACATGTGGTCATTGGACAGCAGGGTTATGCTGCCGTCGCCACCGCCCACCAATAAGCGGCCTGACGAGGACAGGACCTGCAGCAACAACACGAGCACACGGACCACCAACCTGGTTCTCCCTAGTAATCATACAGCTGTGACATGAACGCCTGCCTTGCTTTCCTGGTCTGGCTACATGTCTTGCTGGTTGTTGGGTCACATGGGGCAGGCAAGGGGCCGTGCGTTTGGCATGGCAATGAGGTTCACAGAGCCTTAAAGCATTCTGTTCAAGTGTGAGTTTGATGCGCGTCTGATGGAATCTGTAGCTATTTCCTGTGCCAATTGTGAGTCACATGTACAGCACATGCCACTTGTGAGTGGAGGCCTTCCGTTGGTGTTGAGGTTGCCTCCATTGCTGCACAGCAGGTGAGACGTTCTGTCCTTAAACTGCTCAATGCAGTGTGAAGAGCGCCGGCCTTTTGCCTACCATTGCTCCCACACCGTTGCTGCATGCGGGGTGTGTGAGCTGCACTGCGGCCCTGAGCACGTTGACTGTCACCACATCTCCAGAGGCAGTGCCCGCATACAGCCACTGGCCGTCGGTGCTGAACACAAGCGTGGTGTACTGCCGGCGCACGCTGCCTGTGCACACGAGCAGGGCATGATTGTGTGCAGCTGTGTGGACTGTTGCGCTGTCTTGTGCAGTGTGACACGGACAGGATCAACTCTCTGGCTGCTGCTTCACGGCCCAAAAACATACAGGACAGTGCAGGCCCAGCCAGTTGATCAGAACCTAAAGTGCGCACACGAACAAGGCATTATTTTGTGCTGTGTGCAGCAGCTTGGCACGCTGCCTGTGCGTGACCAAGTGTGCAGGTGCTCTTGCACGGGTTGGTGCCGCATGTGAAGGCATGAAACATCGCTCTCGTGGTGTGCGGCAGCAGTCTACTTAGGCAAAAAGAAGTGCGAGGCTGAGTATGTGGCTTGCAGTTTCTTGTTCAGTGTGAGAGCAGGGTGTGAGATGCATTTAGATGGAGCACGGCAGGCTACTGTAAACATGCTGATGGCTGCGTGTCAACGCCAGCAGGCGGTCTGTGGTTAGTGACTCGCTACTTGTGACTTACGGAACACCGGGCTAGAATGTGACATTGCGCTGGCATGGCTGCTGAAATGGGGCATGTGGCAGCGGTTGCAAGGAGCGGTTGCACGGGGATCAAAGGGTTACGCCTGTCATTGATCATGTGTGCTGAGCCATGAGTGGGCGGTGTCCTGCCCACCTGCCACCACCGGTTTCAGAGAGAGCATGCCGGTGTATGGGTTGAGCGAGAACAGCACCATCTCATGGCCAAATGCCACGGCAAAGGAGTACACATCGCCTGCGCTGGGAGCAAACGCCGAGGCACTCACCCTCTGCGAGCACACAGGCGTGGGTGGGCATGCCATTTTGGTCCAGTCCAAACACAGGACTGCGCGCCTAACAACTGCTGGCAATCCATCATTGAAGACAGTGAACATCTCAAGCGGGGAACTTCAAACCAGCATGCGACTAGTAATCACCTACCATACCACTATGAACGTGAATGAAACGTTTGTTTGATATGTCATGCCAACATTGGATTACCCTTTCAGGCTGTGTGCAAAGCAGTGGGTGTCAAGGCAAAGTTCCAATTCTGTCTTGTTACCCCTTCCTCCCAGCACCTTGCCATATTCCAGTACGTGCTTTGCAACAATCTTTCCCGTGGATGTGTCGAGCACGAACAGGTGTTGATCTCTGCGAACGAAGCACGGCAAGAAATCCAGGGTTTCACGAAAAGCCATGCAATTCATGTACGCTGGAGTTCCCTGGGTGGAAGCTGATTGGCTGGCTTGCTGGCTGGCTGATTGGCTGCCTGACCGGCTGGCTGGCTGATTGGCTGCCTGACCGGCTGGCTTGCTGGCTGGCTGATTGGCTGCCTGACCGGCTGGCTGGCTGATTGGCTGCCTGGCTGGCTGATTGGCGATTGGCTGGCTGACTGTCTGGCTGACCGACTGGCTGATTGGCTGGCTGCCTGACTAGCTGCCTGAGTGGCTGAGTGGCTGGCTGGTTGGCTGACTGACCGGCTGACTGGTTGACTACAGCTTGCACACGTGTGCTCACTTTTCGCTCCCCACTGTGAGCAGCAGCTTATCGTCCTGTGAGAAGGTGAGGCCCAGCACCTCATGGTCGTGCTCGGAGAACCTGCAAGGCAGGCAGAGCAACCTACTTAAACACCTGTCACAGGCTAGCATGCCCAGAATGCAATTCTTGCATAAGCGCGTACATGTCCTGGTATGCATCTACAAGCCTCCTTGTCATCCACTTAATGCCACCCTTCCAGGTCACATCATGAACCTCTCCACCGTCCGCCAACGGATTGTCCAGCTCATATATTGTGTTTTTGGCCACTCTGCCTGTATCCCCAACTATCCCTTCCTCCTCTTTTCTGCTCTCAATTTGTGCTGTCCTTGTCCTGCTTCGCTCCTGATGCAACCTTTGTTACCAGCCAGGCCTTTCACAGCCCTGAATCTTCTCCGCCTCTCCTAAACTCTCTCCTCCTCTCCGCCCTCGCCTGCCGATCCCATCATGCAGCATGCCATACGTGCACGAGCGAGCGGTTCAGATGGTTGCAATGCAGTGCCCAACGAAGCGCTGCGGCTGTCTCAGTCGGGGGGTGGAGGGCTTGGCCACCTCCCCAAGGAGGTGGGTGGCCATACGTGCACGAGCATGTGAGCTTTCTCTTGTACAGGTACAAAACATTTTTTGTCGATTTGTTGCTTCGCACACTCCCTTGTCCTGCTGATATGCATGCTCCGCCTTCAACCTGTTCGTGACCCTGACCATCCCTCGCCTGCCGCTCCTGCCCGCCTCCCACCTGGTGAGCACCTGGCCTGACTGCGCATCCCACAGCAGCACATCCGCATTGCGCCCTGACTGGGCACTCGCAACAAACTGACCGGCGTGCTGCAAACGGACACCAGCAGCACACTTGCATGTCACCACCACAGGCAGCATGCGAGCAGCTGATGCACGTTCTGCATGCTGAGTTCCATGGTTGACAACTTTATCGCCATGTTCAACTGTCTCTGGCCTCGCCAGGCCTTGGGTTCGTGCGTTCAGATGTGCCACTATCCAGGCTTTCACCCTGTTTCACCCTGCCTGTATCCCTAAGCATCCCTTCCTCCTCTTTTCTGCTCTCAATTTGTGAGGCGGGTGGCCACTATCCAGACAGATCCCATGGCTTGTGTGTTTCACTTCACTACGTGATCACAGACAGAGTGTGTGAAACATCGCTTTTTCTCCCCTTCCCATGTTTCGCAGCGCATTGAAACTGACCTTTGCTGTCTGTGCCTGAACGGATGTGCGCCCTATGCCTCTTGTGGCATACCTGCTGTGCTGTGTGTTGCCCACTGCCATGCATCCATGCATCGGGAATCAGCGCTTACCGACAAATCAAAGGCTGTGATGTTGTCATCGTGTCCTCTCAAGAAGCGTTGCTGCCTGCAGTCCTCCTGTGACAGGTACAACACAAGCTTTTCACATGTGGCTGCTCGCATGTTTGTACCAGGCAGCCATGCTGTCGGTTCATGTCATAGCTGATGTGCCTGCTGCTCGGTGCCAGTAGCCCAGGCGCTGACGAGACTCTTAGAAGTGCAGCCATGCACATGTGCTCGTGAAAACTTCCAAACAACACGCTTTCCGATGTTGTAAGGCACAGCCATACCGCCATTGTCAGCAGCTGCTTAATGCCAACGAACATGGCATTGACGTTCTTGTGTGCCGCGGTTCTCGAAGAAACATGCTAGTTTCCCAGCGCACCTCGTCCACCACGATGATTTGGCAGCCGCTCACGTACATAATCCTCCCAGCATTGCATGTATGCGCCCGGACAAACCCAGGCGCTCCATTGTGGCCTTGCAAATGATTGAGCGGCAGCGTCATTGAACCTTGGACAGTTGAGTATTCAATAAGAGAAGAGATGCCTGAGCGAGAGCAGGTGACCAGAACTCTACAATGCCGCGCAGTCGCCAGCGTCAAGTACCCCATGTCCGCGTCAGACAGGCCGAAGGAACACTGATGAGTGACAGGTATGTGTGACTATACCTCCAGCGTCAAACGCTTGCTTTTTGCAATTGTAGCCCCAGAGGGCCAGCAGGCTGTAGAAAGGAGAGGCAGGGGTGCCCCACTCTCAACTTGGAACCGTGTTGCCAGTGATGACATTCGTGATGCCAGTGCGCTTTCTTGGCTTGACGGTTGTCAGGCGTGTAATTCTGTGTTCAATCAAACTGCTTAGATTAATTGAGGCCGTGGGTTTAACCATGAAAAGCCATGTTATGAATGAATGAGTACCACTAGATAGGACTGTAAAGACCGTATTCAATTGGGTCGGTTGTCTACCCACAGCTGTGAGGATGAGGATGAAGCTGTGACTGTACCTCTCACTAGCAGTTGTTTGGACTTGAGCTAGTACAGCGAGTTGTTGCTGCTCGGCCTGAACTTTCAACCATTCATCGGCTTGCTGCTGTATGCATGTTTGGTGATACCTCATTCTGGCGCTCTACAGTCTAGAAGGGTCAGGCTAGAGATGGCCGGAGAAGCGTGCTATTTTTGCTCATTGGACTGCTGCTTCCAGTGCTCATTGCTCGATTGATTCAAGCGTAGTCGCGCGTCAATCAGTAGCGCGCTTCGCAGATGTCATCAACACGAGTTGCGTTCCCAAGACTCCAAACAATCAACGTCTCTGTTTAGCTGGCCAAAACCTGCCATTGTGCGAGCCTGTTCTAAAAGAAAGAGTCTGCCACAGGAACAATAGCTGTACACCTTCACAGGTGCTATCCCAAGTCTCAATAGATGCTGATATCTCCTACAGTGTTGGCTCTATTCTTGGCTGTTGCAGGAAGTGGACCGCGTGCTGGGCTGAGCCATACCAGTACACCACCATGCCGGCACATTACACCATGCCACACATTACACCATGCCGGAGGGCATCGTCTGAACCTGCTGGCAACAAGCTCTGCTAGCAGTTAAGTCGGAGATGGGTTCTCGGGTGTGACCTACACTAGGCGGCATGTGTCTAGTGCCCAATGTAGCGCTGCGGCTGTCTCAATCGGGGGGTGGAGGGCTTGGCTTCCTCCCCAAGGAGGCGGGTGGCCACTGCTCATTGCTGGTCGGGCCCTCTACAGGTGCTGCGCTTCATGTCTGGTGATGCGAAGACCAGCCTGTAATACAGTTGCACCTGTGGATAATGCAACTGCCTTATGGAAAAGCGCAAACCCAAGGTTAATCGTTGGATTTCCCATTTATTTGGGACATATCCTTGGGCTAATGGCGGTTTTCAAATCAAACTGTCCACCCCCCCAAAATCTCGCTGGGCGAGCGAAACGTGAACTCCTCGCTGCTCTTGGGCCCTGTGCACACCCACGCAGTATTTTCGAGCGCACAATTGAGCGAGATGTAGTGGTGCGTGTCCTGGCATGTTGATTAGCTCGTGGTTGGCCCTCAGTCCAGTAAAGCCCTAGTCCAACATGCTCATGGCCCAGCACTCCCCATACAGCCTTGAGACTCGGCAGGCCATTTTCATGCCAGTGGTGACAACCCTCATCTAATTGCCAAGCAGCTGAGCGAGTTATGAGGGTCCGATGGCCAGCACCAAAGGATCAGCACCCGGCCATAGAGGTTGATTTGAACATCTTTACTTCATTCAGCCCTATAAGGTCTGCCTGGATAGTTCAAGAATGTCTTTACCACGTTTGACAGGTTAATCGAACTCTAGTGTGTGCTGCAATACACCTCACGCCTGTGCTTTTGACAACCACCCATCTTGTTCCCACTACGTTCCATAGGGGCGATGGGTATCCCATTGTGAATGGGACGTGCTAATGAGAACATCAGCTCTCACCATGTGGTTCACAACACAGCCAAGCGATCAAGGGTATGAAAGCACAACACACGGAGTTGTCAATCTGAGCCACTCATACCATTAATGTGTCAGCTACTGCTCTTGCAACTTACACCTACAACCGACTAGTGTCACGCAATGTGTTTAGAAACTCCAGGTACTGTAGAGGCAGACCTGGACTACAAAATCCATGCTTAAGAAAATTAAACACAATATAAGCTCATTGTCCCCTAACTGGTCAGCTATACGTGTCATGGAGACATGTCCAGACCGGTTGTGCTCTCAACGATACGTAAACATGCATGTACATCTCAAATCAACATCCGCACATCTCATGCTGTTCCAGCACTGCTTTTACCATACAAGTACACTGACTACCCGAGCACACACTCTCCTGCTTGCACTGGTCATATCCACAACTGCCTCTTATCACCCTGTCTGTGGCTGCTGAGCGCCACCCATTGCCCCGGGTGGCGCCGCTGCGATTCGAGTCCTGTAGCCCTCGAAGGGCTCACGGGAGAACTGAATGTTGCCCTTCAGGATGTCGGCTTCGTCCGTGATCTGCAACCCACACAGCAACAGGCTCAGCGGACAGATCGCCACCCAGACAGACCCAGCCCTGAGCAAACGGGACAAATTCAATGGTTTTGACCAGGGGGTAGGCACAAGCCCTTCTTTCGACCCATACCGGGGGTGGCCCAGTTTCATCGTGGCCATGGCAACGGCAAGGCAAAAGATGGCCCCGCCCCAGGGAGCTTACATTCAAATCTGTGGGCCATTCTGAGCTAGTTAAAGACTTGGGTGTGGGTGGGTGGGTCAAAGGGGTACCAGGGAACGTGAGGCCCTCAGAGCAAGATGGTTTCCCAGGCCAGCCAAAGGTCAGAATCAAGGCCTGAACGTGCCATTGTAACAAGCTCGCTAAGGGCTACACAATGGCATGCTCGAAAGGATCGTGGAATGGAACCCCATGTGGATCCAGAAGCGGCCAATGACCAGCAGGGATGCCCCGGACCGGCAAAGACTCGGGCCCTGGGTGCTGACTCAAACCTGAACAGTTCTTTGCTTGCAACCATTGTTTCCAATAGTACAACGGAAAGCTCTGATGAAACCGAGCACAATGGCATACTCAAGTCTGTAATCAACCTGTACATCGGCTGTTAGGGGTGGGTACGTCCCAGTCCCCCCCGCTAGCCAAAAGTGAGTTAGAGGTCGGCAAATTTATATCAAAATCATGTGGGTCAAAAACAACATTGATAACTTTCTGCTTTTGAATGAACAAGACTGCCTGGCCTGCTGCCCCACCTAAAGACATATTCTCCTCGAAACTTGGATGTAATTTGATTACACCAGAAACGGCTTCTGGGCCATTTCGTCTTTGCGTCCACTCACAGCCTCATATCATGCATTCCCTTACCTTCAGGCATTGCATTTGGTGCAGCAGGTACCTCGTGATGAGCTCCGCCTGGAGCACCTTGGATGAGTCACCCCCAAAGAACTCCCGCAGCACAACCAATTCCAACCGACCGGCCACGTCACGGCTGTTGGGCTTCTTCGCCTGGCTGGCGCCTGCTGTGCCGTTTTGTCCTCTTTCCTCCCCCTCTGTGTCATCATCACGTAGGACCTGCAATGCACATCGAGTACATCGCATGGAAATGCCTGTGCAATCTGAGCTGGGCAGCCAAGCTTGCCAACGACAACTGGTGTCAAGCTAGCAAGCATTATGATGCGCTGAATGACACTCTCAATTAAGGCCGGCCTTGAAACACAAACACACCAGCCACCTCGGCTAGCCAGCTGCGCTCACGTGCCCTTCGCTCGCATGCCAGCTGGAGACGACATACCAATAGCTGGCTCATTCTACAACACAGGTCCATCACATCAACCCCTTGCAAATTTGCCTTGCTCCGGCTGCCAAATGACACCCAATATACCAATACCATGACCCACCATGCTGACCAGTCAATAAATTGTCAATGCCTGCAGCTGTGCCTGCTTCTCGTTTCAGACGATCACCTCGCCACCCAAGCAGGCTTATTCAGAGTACCTAACGCGACACGAACTCAACCCCTGGCCAGGGACAAACACTGACCCTGTCGAAAGATAAGGCCGAGCTGTAAAAGACCGTCTCCAGCTTCTTCAACCACTTGGTCACACCAATCTGCGCACAGATCACACAGTTTGGATGGGCAATGCGCAGTCAGTGAGACGTTGCTGGTGCATGCCCTGTGCATGCTGTCTGATTCCTAGCGTGCTGCAACCTCATGCATTCAAGCCAGTGACAGCAGCGCAACAAGTGTGGGCCTGCAACGAATTCAAGCCGGGCAACGTCCCATGTACAGGTCTGTTGACTGGACCTGTGCCTCGACAAATGCCCCATCATTTCTCTTCTGCCATCGAGATGCTACTTGGCTGAGCTGCTCTTGCGCACGCCTACAGATGAGCTCCTGAGCAGTCTGAGCTGTGTGGACTTTCTGCATGGGGCTGGCCGGACGAATTGACTGAGGCAGCAGCTGGCTGTGCCCTTGACTGCCCCTCCTACCTGTACGCCAGCAGCATAGATGCGCTTTTCCACATCAGCCTGGAATTGGTTGTAGAACCGCTGCTTGAAGAACCGGTCTGTTTTGCCATTGCGCGACGCCAAACGCTGGATGATCAGCCATGCATGGATAGCTAGCAGCGTGTATGTGGAATAGAAGACCTTGGGGTCCATGCCAAAGGCTGCAGACGCAACAAGCGCACGCAGTTGATGCCAGCATGGCTTGCGAAGCTAAGCGTGCATGCATGCACTGGTAAACATTGCACATACTCTACTTGTTCCTAGCGTGCATACCGTAGCCCCTCTGATGCTGCGAGTGCATAGATGGCCCTAGACATTAATGCCGTGTGCACACAGCTGGCAGCATGAGTGTGCATGGCAGCAGTGTGCATGGCTGGAATCGCACAGCATGCACATGGGTTGCATGAGTTTACACGGCAGCAGTGTGCATGTGCATGGCAGCATGTGTGTGCAGCATCTGGTCATGCGCAGCAAATGTGCGATACGCGGGGTAGCCATACAATCTCTAGCTACATGATGCAGAGATGTGAGGATGGCAAGGATAATCAGGAGGATAATCATCGCAGATGGTAAGTTGTTGCATGATAAGCATGACAAACTCATTTTCAGAATGCGTGACGTGCGAGGGAGCCTCTCTAGTCAGAAATGCACATGACCCAGGATGTTGAAAACACAGCAGTTGCATAGTAAGTTATGAAGAAGAAGTACGAGTTGAAAGCTTCTGTTGGCAGATGATTGGATGCGGGCATATCTTTGCAAGTGTCGATGTACGCAGTAAGCCCCATGCTCACCAGTGCATAAAGCCCCATCGTCCACCTGCTCTTTAATTGCATCGTACAAGACCTGGCCACCTGCGCATGCATGCATTAATGAAGGCCTGCCATGCCGGACATGTGTGCAGTAACATGCCGGGTATGTGTGTAGTAACATGCCGGGTATGTGTTCAGTAATTTGCTCCTGGCCTGACCATTGCCTCGACGTTTGTATATAACTTGAACTTCTACTGATCGCCAGGCCACCTTTGCCTCATCGCACCCACATGATCCTGCCTTGAATCATCTTAACACAGCACAGCGTTGGCAATGAACTGTTGCTTGTGTTGACAGCGTTTACTTGGAACGAAACCTTACCCACACTCTTGGTTATTCAGCCCTGATGCAGCTTGTGTTGTCGGTGACCCTCGCACATTGGTTGGTTGGCCACATCCAACGATTTATTGCATCATGGACTAGCATCAATGAACAAATGGCATCAGGCGCTGGCATCAAGGTCATTGCTGTCTAATCACCATCTCAGGTACGACACTGGCTGCAACTGTCCTGAACGCACCTAGAATTGCCTGGTTCTTATCGCTCCAATACATGCCCACGTTAAGTATCAGCTTGTTGAGCATGGGATGGGACACTATCGATGGCATGGTGTCGGGCCCGGGCCGCTGGAAGGACAAGGATTGGGCCGGTCTGCTGAGCTCTTTCCGTAACTGCTCTACCTGTGGAGCAGCAGCATCGGCTGTTTGATGTTCAGCTTGTGAGTACATGCAGGATGGCAGGGGCTGATGCAGGGACAAATGTGGTGGGTCGCCTGTTGCATAAGATACATGACATGTCAGGACACCACCACAACAATGGCTCTGGATACGGCGCCTTGAGACGCGCAATCCGTGAGGGCATGTGCGGGACAACTGTCTGTTGCCTGGAAATGCATGGGCTGATGTCAGATCGTTTCTAGCTCAACAGCGCACCTGCTGGATATTGAGCGATGAGAACAGGCGCTTTGACCCGTAACAGGTGCAAGAGGAGATCAAGGGAGGCTGCCAATTGCTAATCAAAGGCTGCGATGAGAGGCTGAGGTTGAGAGCCGGCTGTAACACTTGGGGTAGGCAGAGCTGAGCCTGGCGCCGCATCGCTTGCAGAACTATGCTGGTCATTTATTACCAATGAATCTGTGTCGCAGAATGGACTTGGAAACTAGAGGCCGGTCGTTGCTATCGTCAGTGGGTGGCGTGGCGGGCCCGCCACCGCGCGCGTCAATCAGTAGCGCGCTTCGCAGATGTCATCAACACGAGTTGCGTTCCCCAGACTCTAAACAATCAACGTCTCTGTTTAGCTGGCCCAAAACCTGCCAATTTGCGAGCCTGTTCTGAAAGAAAGAATCTGCAACAGGAACAATACACCTTCACAGGTGCTATCAGTGCCGTGCTAGTGGCAGCATGAGGCTAAACAAGGATGCTTCAAGGTCCACAAACCAAAGTCACACCCCACCTAGTCGTCATACCCCATAGAGCGGCGGAAGTAACCGCTCAAGTCACACTGTGTGTGCATGTAACTGGGACCGTGCTATGCCCTTGAAAGGTGCAGCGTGCTATGCATTCATGGCAATCTCTGCTATGATGGGGCATTCTCTGCTAAACACGTCTATCTTTCATGGACGCACAGCATGTTTGACGGCCAGCACGCAAGTTGCAAACCAGTGCACGACTGTTCCAGCTCCATGGAGCTGCACTGCGAGTCCCAGCTGCATTGCATGACACATGCAAACCCGGAGCGATTGCCAATGGACTGGGTGTCGATGTCTGCCCAGTCCACTGCCACGCTAGCAGACAATGACCATGGACTCACCAAGTAGAACATGGAGCGTATGGTGCCCGCGAGGATGTGTGTGCCGATCAAAGGTGGTGATCAAAGGATCAGCCCTGGACTTAAGTTTTGTTAGGGGTGCAAAACCCGCTTCCCACGCTCAGCTTGCGCGAATATCTGCAGTGAGTACACACTTTGTAACAGTCTGGTGTAAGGCACACGCAAGGGGGATACGCACCTGGTAGCATTATTAATTTTCTGCCGTGTCTGGGCGCATTCGTCATGCTGTCCGGTCATCTCCGTGTTGAGTATGCCATTACTTGATTGTGCCCAGTTTCATGATTTTTTTCCCGATGCATTAGGAAGTGCACACCATGTAGCACGTCCAACGCAAACATCAACTACTTGCGCAAATTGCAAAAAATTCTTTTAGTAAAGGGGAATCTGACCGTGTCAGCAAGAGGTGGTGAGGCCCTTGTGGCCATCACCCCACAGAACGCCTTCCGAAAGCATTCCGTTAGCCAAGACAGTGTGACCAGCTAAGCTAGTTTTCTGTTTGCTTAGTGGTTCCTCTCGAATCTCTGGCACGACATGCGACTTGTGTGCACTGTCCGGGTATGTTGTTATCTGTTGATGCTGGTGCGGCCGCTGCTGGTGATCCACACACATTTCGTTACGTCCCCCACGCACATCACAGCCCCCACAAACACCATGCACAAACATCCGCTGCAGAGAGGAATGCAGCAAAGCCGGTAGAGCTACCCTGGCAAATTCTGACAGCCCTGTTACAAGGTGGGAGTAGTGCAAACCACCAGAACGAGGATGCATATTGAATCCTCAGCACGTACAAGGGGATCCTACCGCGAGGGTTGGTGAGGCCCCATTGAGGGTTGGTGAGGCCCTGCCATTGGTGACATTGTCAAATCATGGACTGAAATCGATCTGTCGCGAGCCATTGGTGTCCCATTGCGTGTCTCATGCCAATAGCGGGAGGTCACCAATGGCAGAATGGTAAAGGCTTGGTCGAGCCCTGGTAGACAAGGCGCCCTACAGTTACAGATCCTCAGACTGTGTCTCGAGCTTCGGAGTAGATGCGTACCCCGACCGATCAGTCAACGCTGCAGATTAATCATCACGACACCGAACGCGCAAAAGATGCAGCGCCTTAACTTTTGGTTGCCTCTCTTTTACATGTAAACAGGAAGGCATATGCGGCTCCAAAGAAGTGTCAACCAGTTGGCACCGGCAAGGGGAGGAGCTTTCGCACTCAGTTTCCGTTTCCATCGGCTTCTCGCCGGTCCATTGACGGACAGCACAAGGATCTGGATTGATGCTCTCTGATACGAGCTTGTTTTCCGGCTAATCGGGCGTGTCTGCTGCCATTTCAGCCGCATCGAAATTGCCGGCAAAATGTGGCTTGCATTTGTCTATGCGCTATGCTTTACACTAGCTAGTATGCCCTTGGTCAGTGCAACGGATAACACCGTGTTTGCTTTCATGGCCAAGGCAAGGGCAGCCGGGAGCGCTTGGATGCCTTTGGGGCTGCCAGAGGAAGGTGAGTCACGTAGTGTCGCGCCACAACATCTGTGCCTTCAAGGCTTGCGGAGCAAGACAACCTGCGTCAGACCACTCGCGAAGGCAGCGAATGTGGGGTGGATAACAGGCCTGACTGTAGCCGGTAACGCGGTACTGCTTTTACAAGGAGGGGGTGCACACCATGTAGCACGTCCAACGCAAACATCAACTACTTGCGCAAATTGCAAAAAATTCTCCTAATAAAGGGGAATCTGACCGTGTCAGCAAGGGGTGGTGAGGCCCTTGTGGCCAAGAACGCCTTCCGGTTTATAAGATTGTCCGGGTCAAGGTCAGTGTCAGCGCTAGTCAAATGGCAACCCTCACAGTGTCAACTGTTGACAGGCACAAAGCACCTTCCAAAAGCTTTTACACGGGCTGACGCACTACAAAGCAGTAGGTGCAGCGTGTTATGCACTTGGAAGGTGCAGGACCGTCAGGTGGTCTTTTGCACTCATGCCACTGCGATTGCTGTGGCAGCAGGTGGGGCTGACAAGCTGGGCAAGGCCAGTTCAGACTCAGACATGATGCGGTTGGTGGAATGCATCAACAACCAGTACGTGCCCAAGAACATGACGTGGGCTGCTGCCATGGCTGATGAAGTGGCATCCATAAAGGTAAGGAGAACCTGTTCTGCAGCCGGTGCGCTGCCTGTGCCTTGTACACCGCACTCCTGAACAGTAACGTGATTACAGTGGGGCAGGTTGTCACTTCACCGCACGTCACATGAGGCTCTCTCTTTCTCTCTCTTTGGCTGGCCTGGCCTTGTCCAAGAGGGCTTGTCGAACCTGCCCCAGGCTTCCCAACTCGACGCCTGTCAATGTCCCTGCCAATGTGTCTGTCAATTTGTCTGTCAATGTGCCTGTCAATGTGCGTGTCAATGTGCGTGTCAATGTGCCTGTCCATGTGCCCGTCAGTGTGCAGTGCCAGCAAGGGCCTCATGCTGTGCAACAGCTCAGCAGTTGTCCCTGGCATTCCATCACGCTGCAGTTGTCCCTGGCATTCCATCACGCTGCAGTTGTCCC
>QAXH01005982.1:0-16278 GCA_004335635.1 Chloromonas sp. AAM2
CAGGGTAGGCCAGGGCGGTGCCCATCCCGTTCCGTGTCCTCTGACGGCTTCCCTGGTGTAAATCCATATATTGTACACGGTACACTGACCTCTCCCGGAGGCGTAGACGTTGATGTGTCAGTGCCGCTTGTGTTTGACCGGATCGCAAACTCGAGTCTCGATTTGCCCTTGAAAGGCTCGAAGCCCGCACGCCATGCTTCGCGCGACACGAATGATACTCCTCCTCCTGGTGTGATGCGCGCGCAAGTAGAGTTGCCACCATCGGGTGCAGTACCTGAAGCATGCCACAAAAATCGCTACACGTCACGTCGCTACACACTTCGCAACTTGCCCCCGCAACGTCGGAGCAGTCACCTTCATACACCAAGGCATAGAACACAAAAGGCTCTCCTTGGTCTAGCCAAACTCAAACCCACCAGGCGTCAGCAGGGTTGCATAGGTGGAGTAGTAAGGAAACCACGACCATCCAGGCTCAATGCCACGCGCGCTGCTGTATATGGTAGAATTGATGAAGTTGGCGGATATGACCTTCCCTGTTACACAGTCCACAGGTCGGTACTGAAGCATCATCATGCCACTCACAGGATGAGCCAGCTCCTCAAATGCCCTGCGACCATTGTTTGTCCATCCAGTTCATCGGTTTACGCAACGAAAGTCGACGTGCCGACGCAAGGAATCAGTCTGCGCCTCACACTGACCAATAAGAGAGGTCGAAATGTTGTACGGGGCCACAGCACCACTCCTGGCGTCTGATTTCGCCCCCAGGTGCCACGCCGGGCGCACCCTCTGGCAACACCTACAGCAGCGACGGAGCAAGCGGCAACTGGTGGATCCACAATGTGTCACGACAGTCGCCAGTGACAGAGGAATCACGTCAAGCGCAGAACCTAACTATCCCTCTTCAAAGCCTTGTCCGCAGCCGACGTGCACGTGACAATGGCTCTGCAAGTCACAACTACACTGTGCTGCAAGCTTTGTAGATGGCGCTGACTTGCACGGCCCCTGTCTCTCACTTGTCTACACGGACACTGATCCGCTATGCGAATGCGAACGCTGGCCTGGTCAGCGTAGCACTTAGTGGAAATCAAGCCCTGGGCCTCGGTGGGGTTGCCAGGGAACGACCTGCATGCATCGATTGCACGGGAGTGTATACAGTGGGCCCTGTAAGCACGAGTGTTGTGTGTATGTCGTACATCTGTTGGTGAAAGCCACAGCCATAGTTTCTGCTCACACAGGCACCCCGGCCGCCATTGTGGTTGTGAAGTTGAGGAGCTTGACAATTGCAGCATCACGACGACCTACTGTGCGCTGCCTGCCACACTTTGTCCTGCTGCCTTGCCAGCTTGTGCACCACGCACCTGCCCTGATCGTCCTTGACAGTCCTGTTGAGCGATGCAAAGTCTGAAGGGCATTAGGAAATGCCATTGCATGATTACTTATAGTCATAACCCTCTGCAATGTTTTCTGCAGATGCCGTCAATTGGCAGGTTGAATCCTGGCAAAGCATGTCACAGCGTCCGCTTGTCGCAAATGTGGTCAATAGTGAACGCCGACAGTTGTACGACAAAAGCTGTTCCTGTGGAGATATGTGCACTTTTCATCCATTTGGCACACACCCAGCCTTAGGACCTGCGACACCGGTACCCGTACACCCAGCGTGCGTGCGTGGTACACCCGACACCGGGACCCGTACACCCAGCGTGCGTGCGTGGTACACCCGACACCGGTATCCCGCACACCCAGGACTCTGTTCGAAGCCTGTGTGAGCGAGCTTGTGGCAACCCAGCATGCAAATGTCAGGAGAAAGTGATCCAGACGACCCACATGGTTGTGCGTATTTCCCGTCTGTGTATCCAATTGAGCTATTTGGTGGGTACACGATGCGCAGTTGCTTTCCATCGTTGCCTGCATACATGCATGCAGCACTCCTCGTTTGAGTGGCATGCCTTGGGCTTGAACCACATGCATGTCTGCAGAGCGGATGTGCCTCACGATCAAATGCACAGCTTGTACTGATTGCACAAACAACCAGGTCGCGCAAGACATAACCTGGGCCACTGAGGCCTGAGCATTCCAAAAGCCTTGCTTGACACACGCACCTATCACTGGCCCTGATCTGCAGCGGACTTCATAACAGCGTCCACAGGAGCCCGGGTAGTCTGGATTGTAGTCCGCGGCCGCAGCATACGACTCGCGTGGAAATGGCAGGTCAGGCTGCAGGATGGAAGGCATGCAGAGCCAGCTGACTGGAGACGGTATACTTTTGCTGGCTTGTGCAACTAAACTGGGGAAGCAGAGGCATGCAGACACAGCACTACACAGTGAGGCACGAGAAGCTCTGAGCTGTCTGGCCAAGCCTGCACGGTCAGCACCCACCCCAGGCACGTTGGTGTAGCCGCAGGCCCCGTATGCGACAATGCCGAAGGACCCAGTGCCTCTCGTCGGATCGTATGCGCGCACAATCTGTTCAGGAGCACCGTAGTAGCTGCATGGCACAGGGGTTGCAGCATGAAGCTGGTGTGTGCTGCTGCATGGACACACCACCATTCCACAGAAAAATGCAGCAGAAGTCGCTTGCCGCGAGGCTGCATTGCTCTAGATCTGACACATTCTGACAGATTCTGACAGCTGGAGTACTGCGAACACAGGCAGCTTCAGTGACCATCGCGCCATGTCGTCTAGCGATCCCAAGCAACTCACGTTGCTCTGCCCAGGCTCCAGCCGGGATCAACGGGAAGGTCCACCGCATCGCTGCCGATCACGAGCAGGCAAACTGACACCGCCACCGCAAATGGCCATCCAAAGCACTGCAACATGCTGAACACTGCACTGACAGAGCTGTTGAAACAGTCCCTTCTAGAGCTACTGGCAAGCTGATGAAGGTGAACCAACACTGAGCAGCACTCACCGGGACGGTCGGATCGCAACGTGCGTGCGTTACAGCTGTCAAGTTTCATGAGGACAGGATTGTCTGGGGTAACTTGAGACCATCGTTATCATCGCCACGTTTGTTCAGAAGCCGTACCCACCATGCCGACCAGGCATTGTGCACCTGCTTGATCTCACAGCCGCACTGACACCCTGCAGCTGCTTGATCCTCTGTGGCTTTCTTGCACTTGTCCTGCTGGCCTTTGACTTCCAGGCACACAGCAAACTGCTGCAACCATTCCAGGGTCGCATGGTCAGTTTCACCCAGGCACTGCTGGAGGGTGCTGACAAGCTGTCGCAGTGCGGGTTCAGCCTGGGCTGGCTTGCCTTGGGTTACCAGGCATATGCTCAGGAACATAGCGATTTTCAATGTTTCATCGTGGTTCAGCCCAAGCACCGCTTGCCTGCGCTGCATGGCAAGTCTGTACAGGACCTCGGCCTACGGGTGCCTGTCTTGAACGGATAAGCACACTGCATGATGGACTATGCAAATGATAGTTTCTTCATTCTCGTCTCCAAGCACACGCCCGCTGAGCTTCACTGTGCTGCCAAGCATGGGCTCTGTTTCTGCATGCCTGCCCATGTTACAAATGCAGATGGCGTTGGTGATTATGAGGCGGACAGTGCCTGGGTGGTCTTTGCCGTACTGACCCACACTGTCATCATCCAATTTCTGGAAGATGGGCTGTGCTTCTGCATATTTGCCGGCAAGCTGGAGGCATCGACCTTGGCTGTAAAGCATGTCAGTCACTAGCGGATCAACTGGTGCTAAGCTGGTTTCGGCTGTCTGCGCTGGCCTGTTTTCTCAGAGTGCTTGCCCATTCTAGCAAGGCACCCTGCCAATGCCATCTGGCATGTCAGCGTCGCTGCATGTGCAGGTCAATGCGAGTGCCTGTAGGGCGGATTCTGTTGTGCACTGTTCTGCCTACACCCATGTGTGCATGATATGGACAGCCACAGGGACTGGCCTCACATTTGCCCTGTGCACTTGCATAGCAAGTGTATCCCTGTTGCGAACTGTTCTTCATGCACCCATGTGTGCATGATATGGAACAACGCAAACATCAACTGTTTGCGCAAATTGTAAAAGTTTCTCCATAGAGTTGAGGAGGACCACCGGTGAAAAGAGTGACTTTCTAAACTGTCAAAACGATTTCTCTGACTGTCCCCAGCAATCGGCGCATCAAGCGGCTGCGATTTGTTTTGATTGTTGACTCATCTGCAGGACACGATTTGACTCGACTCACTGAAGCCGACGCTTTTGTTGCCATATGGCATGATTCATTGTGTGGCTGAGCACGAACAAGTGCTTGAGGGGCACAAAGAGGACATCAGCAGTCAACTGAACGACCTCAGAAGCAGGGTCACTTCAGCCTTTGTGAAAGCAACGTCACGTCAGCCAAGGGCACATCAAGTGGGTGCACACACCCCATGCAAACGCACAAAGTGTACGGTAACTAAAGTTTCCACAACGTCCCTATTATCACACTGGTTCCAGTGTCACTTCTGTAAACTGTCCCAGAACTTGCAAACATCTTTTTTTTTGTCCCAGAACTGCCATACATCGTCCTGCGGTGGTATCTCACACTCGTATCATGTACCTCTCTACATACACCTCACCCTTGTGCCATTGCATTGCTTCATGCATGTCAGTGGTCAGTTAGGACGATATCCAACCTCGCTGCTTGCATGGCTTGCTAGCGTTCGTGCCCAGTGCACATGGGCTCTATTGCATGCCTGTGTGCGGTTGCAGGTAGACGCAGTGGTGTCCCTGCTGTACGCTGTGCATGCCGACTGCCACTCGCCAACCGCCACCAACTACCTGCTCCAACATGCCACGGGATCCGGAAAGAGCTTCACCATTGCCTTGCTGGCAAGCCAGCTGCTGGGGTGGGCTGACCGACAGGTAGCACATGTCTTGCAAGCACCTTGTGAACAGCACGTCATGTGACTAGCACGTCATGTGACTAGCACGTCATGTGACTAGCACGTGCGGTAGGGTGGCACCAGGAAAGCTTATTTACTGCATGTGAACGGCATCCAACTTCGTATCTTGCATCGCTTGCTAGCATTCAGGATTCCAACACTTGATGCCTCTGGTTGGAATTCCGCTCAAGCTATGGACAGCTTGAGAGTTCTCGCCCTCGTGGTGGCGTCGCTTGCTCGGCTTTGGCAGCCTCTAAGGCCCGGTATTATTTCTTTGTCAAGCTTCGTATTGGCACCCTTACGCCATCGTGCAGACATGTGCTGCACGCATGCACAAACATGCCTCATGCCGTTGCCTGCCCGTTTTCCTCATGCAGGGCCACGTATTCCACACCGTGCTAATTGTGAATGATCGATTACAGCTGGACCAGCAACTCAGCGGCACACTAGTTAACTTCTTGACAGGTGGAGACAAGGGTCTGTTCCAAGTGGGGGAGAGGGCGAACACAACACACCGGCAGCCAGGAGCACCTGGAAGTGGAAATATAGATCTTATCAAACAACATCAAGACCCTGTGGCTTTGATCAGGTTAAGTCAGCTGTGGTCCGTTTCCTGTGACGCCTTCCCCTGTTCGCATATATACCCAGCTGGTATGTAGCTGACACATCATTACAACAAAAACTCGACCAACAACCGCTAACAAGGCTGCATGATGTGTACTGCCATGCGCTGCAGCGTTAGGTGTGGGCGGAGGTGTGAGGCGCGCCAGCACCAGTGCAGAGCTGCTGAGCTTCCTCTCCCAGCCCCTAGACAGCCCCACCCGGCCCCAGATCATCCTCACCACTCTGCAGAAGGTGGTGGCGCTCAACAAAACAGCCAAACACGCAAGAAAAGGAAAGCGAGGGCGGCACAAGCTGCACAGTGGCAGCGATGGAGATGCAGACGACTTGCAAGGCATAGCCAATGGTGCCAGTGCTGCTGCTTTGGCCGACTTGCCTGTGAAGCCGGACACGTTTGCGCCTGCGAGGAATGGGGGCGGGCGGGCGGGCGAGGGGCGCATTGCCGTCATAGCAGATGAAGCGCACAGGAGCCACGGGCAAGGGTCTGCAACGCTCATTGCACAGATGCTGTCCGCTCCCGGCCTTGGTGGCGTGGTGCGGGCGGGCGGGGATGTGAAGGGTGGGAGCGGGGCCGGCGGCACGCTGGGGGCCGTGCGCCAAGCAGCGGGCAGGCAGAGCGACGCTTGTCAGCCCCAGCCACGTGGTCTCACCTTCATCGGTTTCACGGCTACGCCCAGTCCCAAGGTAAGCCAGAATAATGCTGCGCATGGTGGTTGAGCATGCAATCTGATACATATGCGTGTTTAGATATGCAAGCCAGGATACACTGCCATGCGCCGGTCGATAATGTTCGACATGCAACCCTTGAGGAGCAGTCAAAGGGCACAGAGCAGTCAAATGGGAGGAGCAGGGAAGGCAAAGAGTTTAGAAAGTTAACCCCTGGTACTCCTCCTGCACCTTGTGCGGAGTTTGACCGTCGGTTGGTGCCTGACAGCCCTTTGCATGTGCTTGGTCGTGATATTGCTATGTTGGTCCCTGTTTTGCTTGCTTGTGTTTACCTTGGTACCGCTGCCTGCCGCCACGCCCCCTCCACACGGTTGGAGAATTTTCCTGTGCAACAGAGTACACACCGAGCTAAGGTTCGGCTACTGCATTTGTAGCAAAATAGAATGGGTACTGGTCGATTTGTTTGCCAACATGCGAAACAGTTGAATGGAAAGTTAGTCACTGCGACGTTGTTCATCCCTGCAGGCACTGCAGCTATTTGGTGTTGCCCGTGAGATCAAGTGTGACGTGCTGGGAGACATCATCAGTGAAGACGACGAGGTCATGGCGGAGGAGGCGGATGGCACGTGTGACCAAGGGTGTGATGAGACACATGGCCCACCTGAGGGGCAGCGGGTGGAAACGGTTGTTGAGCACAGCCCCTTCCATGCATACACCATGCAGCAGGTAGAGTATTGGACTGCTGAGTCACAGACTTCGCTGCGGTTTTGATGAACTTGTAGTTTAAGCAGATGAGCAACCTACCAGGGTTTGGGAACATGGCATATTAACAAGAGTAGGTTTTTCGAGATCCCGCTTGGGTGGAAGACCCCTGCTTCCTTGCGTGCTTGAACGCGCGGAGTGTCAAAACACGCTTAACACGACCGGATAGCGCCCTGGTCTGGGCCTGACTGGACGTGGAGCAGACCTAGTCAGAGTAGGTCTAGTTAACAGGCTTCTGGCCACACATTCAGCGTGGAATTACTTTAGCGGCTGTGCACGCTTGACGCAAATGGATGGAGCTGGGATGTCGGTTGCTGATCGCACCGCAGGCTGTGGCTGATCATCACGTCATCAATGTGCTCCAGAACTTCATTTCCATCACTCCACACCTGCAAATCCTCGGCGTGGACGCGCTCTCCGCACGCGATCTCACGCCAAACTGCGGCGCGTCCGACCGGCCAAGTAACGGCACCTTGGACGCGGCGGAGGCGGCGCAGAACATATCGTTGCGAGAGGCAGCGCTTGTGGACGCCGCGAGCAACAGCAGGGATGTGATCAAGCGCAAGGTGGGCCGCGTCCACAGTTGACATTTCAAATATCTGCCACGTCGCTCAGTTAAAGCATGGCCAGACACTTGCGTCGACCTGGCAGCCCAAGGTCAAGTAGGGTTGAAGCACACACCTCTCATTGGTAAAACATGTCTTAAGGACTTGGCACAGTCCTGGTAGAATGCACCCTGGCAGGATGGACCTTGCCCTTTACCAAGGCTCGATCAAACCTCCCCGGCACCTCAGACCAACCCAACCCTGCATCGACCCTCGACTGGCTCACTACTGCCATGCAGGCTGCCTTGGTTGCTTCCCAGTTCCAGGCCATGTGGGCCGCTGCAGCCAAGGAGGGCTTCCAAGAGTTCAGGAGCATGGTGCGTGGCACAGGGCTTTCATGCAAGGACGATTCTGTTCAAGCAGAAGCAGTACCTTGATGTTGGTGATGTGAAGGCTCGAGAAACAGCAAGCAAACAGCAAACAAGAAACAGTTTGTTGGCATCGGTGGGCATGTTTGCTGGCCTGTGGCAGCAGGGCTTGGATTGCGTGCTGAAAGTGTACCTTGTACGTTGCAGTTGATTGCCACGTGCGCTGATGCAGGTGGTCGCACGGTCACGGCAGCACGTGGTGTGGTGGGTGCAGGAGCTCAGGGCAGCGCTACAGGACCAACGGGGCAGCACAGCAGCAACAGCAGCAGCAACAGCAGCTGCACACGCAGGAGCAGCGGCAGTGACAGCAGGACCGGCCGCAGCAGCAGCAGCAGCAACAGCAGCGGCGGCAGGACCGGCAGCAGCAGCGGCAGGACCGGCAGCAGCAGCGGCAGGACCGGCAGCAGCAGACACAGCCGGGATATTCAATGATCTCGGTCCTGTATCTGTGTATGGTGCATTCAGCGGCACCATAGGTATCTCAGAAGCCGATGCTGAGGTGCTGAGTCAGCAGTTGCAATCACGTGACACACAGGGCACACTTAATGCACAGAGTCAGCGACCTGGTGACCAAGCCCATCACTCCCAGTCAGGTGGTGACATGCAGAGTCTGAGCAGCAACTCAGACTCAGACGCTACCTCTGGATCAGACAAGCCTTTGAGAGCAAGGCAACGATGCAATGGCCAGCGAGCAAAAGGTGTTCCAGTCACCAATGCGAAGGGCCACGGCGTCAAATCCAGGGTGACTCGCAAGAATCCTTGGGATGTTGCGCTTGCTCACATTCCTTTGCTAGGAGCAGTGGGTCCTGAACAAGGTGGTAGCCCACAGACAGGCACTGCAGGGACAGATGAGAAGCAGAGCACTGCGCTTGTGCAGGCAACACATGCCCAGTGCTCCCCTGTGCAGCAGAAAGGAAAGCGGCACAATCAGGGTGGCAGAGCGGCAGGGCATGCGCAGCAGACAAGCACAAGTCGTGTCGAGCAGGAGTTGCAGGATTTGAACCAGGCATTAACAGGCAGTCAGCAGGCAACAGCAAAGCAGGCACGTGAAACAACTGCTGATCAAGTGAAACGTCAAGAAACATGCCCTACCCAGCGCCATGCAGCACGAATGAATGGCACACAGTCTAGACGTCCCGTCAGGCGCCTGAGGTCAGGCAGCGTACAGCTTTCAATAGCGCACACTGAACACAAACACACACTGGGCACAAACACGCCTGGTATGCTTGAACGAATCAACTCAACCGACACCTTGCAAGGCAGTTTCTTACCAGATCCAGTGACAAATTATGGTCCCTCCTCATCGCCATCAGCATCCATGCCCCACACGGCAACGTCCTCAGCCACATCACATGCGTCAGCAAGCACCTCCTCTGAAGCTTCCTCGGACGTTTCTACAGACGTTTCTTCTGATGCCTCCATGGACACGTCTCTATCAGACGATGCCATTTCAGGCAACTCATCAGGCGATGCACCATCATCAGTGTCCTCATCAGATGCTGATGAACCCTTGATAAAGAAACGGATGCAATCTTTGAACTCTTCTGGGGCACTTGCCTCCCAGTCAGCCTTAGGGTCAGGCAAGCACCTGCTGAAAGCCGAGCAGCCAGCAGCAGGCGAGGAAATGAACGGCACGGCCGGCCTTGAGCATGCAGCAGCGTGTGTGCATGTGCGGGAACAGGATATCAACGTGCGCCATGCCAGCCACACTACAGCAAGAATGCTGGTGGTGAGAGGTGCATTGTCAGCCTACTGCAGGGTGCCTACTGCAGGGATCAGCTATACATATGAGCAATCCCATCATAGGCGCTTGTTTACGTGCAGTGCTGACGGAGTGATGGATGTCTCAGCTACACAGGCTAACTGAATTGAATTGAAAGTGTGGAAAATAGCAGATGTTCACATATGAATCATACTGCACTGCTGGACGGGCCGGACCCTTTGCATGCGTTGTTGGAGATCAAATGGTAGCTGCTGCATGTTGAGGCGGTGGCTGTTGACTGCACGTCTGTGCAGCGAGCGCAACACAGTGTGTACCATGGTGTCCCGACTGCCTGGTTGACTGTTGTTCGTCTTGCCTGTCCGCAGTGCTGCAACAAGTTTGAGACAGGCTACGACGACCCCCGGCTGGCAGCCCTGTTCATCGACAGGCCGCTGCATGGGGCCAGGGCGGTGCAGGTGGGAGGCCAGGCGGTCAAACAAAGCAACAGCTTGACAGGCACACGCCTCCGCCTCATCACAACAACCCGTCTAAAGAGCAAATGTTCTAGCGCGGCCTGTGCTCTTGACTGCTTGTATTTGAAGCACATCAGCTTTGATTACAGGCACGCCGGCTTGACCTTTTATATATATGTATATATTGATTACATCAGGAGGAGGCCACATACACCGAGCGCGAACGCTAGCAAGCCATGCACGAGACGAGGTTGGATACCGTCCTAACCAACCCTGAGCAACAGAAGGCAACTTCAAGACCTTTGTAGCTGGTCTGTGCTGTGAATGCATATCAATGGCTCACTTCGTCTGTGTGCGTACGGCAGACAGCTAGGGTCAGGCTTGCTAGCGAACGCTCATGTTCAGCTGCCTGCCTATCAGTTGTGTCTCTTGCTTTGCACTCAAAAGCCAGACCTGTGCCACGTGACTTGCATTGCAGGTGTTGGGACGTCTCAACAGGTAAGAGGAGCTCAAGGGGAACTCAATACTAAAACAGCAGGCTGTAGCAAGGAGAGGCAGGGGTGCCCCACTCTCGACTTGGAACCGTGTTGCCAGTGATGACATTCGTACTTTGCACCCTGCTACCAGTGACCTTTTTTGGCTTAACGATTGTCAGGCGCGTAATTCTTGGAGAGATATTGTGTCTAGCTGCAGCACCGTGGGTTGAACCATGAAAAGCCATGTAATGATGAATGATGATGAATACTAAAACATTTGTCAGAATTCAATACAAAAACATCTAGCTTCCCGTGAGTGCTGAGCCGAGGTTCACGCACATTGCAAACATGTTTACTGTTCAGAGCTCCACTGAGACTGAGTAACCGCAGCAGATGTTCGTACTCATACTGCTGGCTCGCCAGGAATAGGCCCCATCATCTTGGTCAGCATGTCCCATGGTCATGCCGTGATGTGCTGAGTGCTTCCTGAGCCATTCCTTTGAGAGCTCATTGGTTTCCCTGAGTGTAGCCTTCCTGCTTGGGCAGCCTTGTAGTTACAATCGCTGAAATTGCAATGCTGGATTGGTCATGGGACACAGTCATACTGGCATGCTCAGTAGCCCGCTGGCCCATGGATGCCGATCATATGGCCACATATGTCCTTTGCAAGCACGCCACATGCAAGCAACGCAACGTGTGTGCACTGGGGCCTTTTTCACACCATACAATAAGACGTTTGCTTGTTATGCAGGCCTGCTGCCGGCCTCTGCAAGGCGCACCACCTGGTGCATGTGGTTGACTTCGTGAACAGTGTGGGGAGCCTCAGGGAGTCGTTTGAGCAGTTCTGGGGCGTCACCACACTCAGAACAGGTAAAGTGGAGCGTGGTTTGTCAGAATGAACGTTTCTCATGCAGTATACAAGGGAGCAGTCCGCCAGCCCGGGAATAGCCAGGGGTGGTGAGGTGAGAGTAGCCAGGGGTAAACATTAGACTTGGGGAGTTCTTTGCATCATGATATGCATTTGCACATGCATTAGGTGATGACGATGAATTTGCACATCAGCTGCCAGTTGAGTCTGCTGCCCAGACTCCATCTGTATATAACATGACGTATTCGCTCATGTGTTGCGTTTCGGAGTGGGTCCGCTTTAGGAGGATACAATGTTGTGTGGCGGCATGCACCCGGTTGCCTGCAGGTCGTTTGGCGCGGCGGTTGCGCTTGGAGCTGCGCATGGACCATGCAGTCTCGCGCATCCTGGAGGCCCTGCACCCCGCAGCGGCAAGAGCTGCGCTCGCGAAGCACCTAGCGCGGCAGGGCGGACCTGATGCGGAGGCAGGGCATCCCGCCCGTTCCGCTGCTGCGGTGGTCGCGGGAGCAATGCAGGTGAAGGCCTGAGTAGTCCTGTTTGGCCGTGCAAAAGCACCCCAAAGGGCTCAGCCAGGCTCAAACCGAGAATCATCATCAGCAGTAGATAGCATTCACTTTGCTAAGAACAAGGAACCAAGGGCTGAGACACTTCTTTTCCGGGCTTCCCTGCCAGTCCCTCATCCAGCAGTCTATGCTTGTCTCGTTCGAAAAGCCTGCCAGACTGGCATCACATTGTTCCAATCCAGTTGTGACCTACGTCTTCATAATCCTTGCCAACCGTGTGTGTGCCGTTGGCAAATCCGGTGGGGCCCAAGCAGTGTGGCCTTCGCTTAACCCGCAACGCCCTAGTAGAACCCTACATTAAAGCCAAACTGTCGCTTCATGCATGTCCTACCCTCGCAGGCCCTCAGCGCGCGGTCTGCTGCCCTGTTGGTGGTGTGCATGTCTCCCGAGGCGCGGGGTGTGGTAGAAACGGACTTGGCGGCATACACAGCGGCGGCGCAGGCGCTGGGGCGGGAGAAGGCGGAGCTGCCGCTGGCATGGGCACTGTGCATGCAAGCAGAGGTGGGCATACCTTGCCGTCAAGCCTGTGTCTAGCTGTCAGTTGCAATGTCTGTTGCTCAGGGTTTTGAAAGCGTGTTGAAAGGTGGGCACGGTGCATGCACACAATGGCCCGGCTGTTTATAGGCCCTATCCTTTTCAAAAAGCGCGATCAATTCTTTCTCATTCGACCTCTGGTCACTGATCATCGCAGCTTGCTCGCTCAGGGTAGCACAGAGCATCTGGTTCATGTCACCTGATGACTTTTCTGGGACAAACAGATGCTGACCGTTTCCTTGGTATGTGTAATGTACGCAGGTGGCCAAGGCTGTGAAGCGGCGTGACCGGCTTACATCTTTAATCCCAAAGGGTGCAAGGAACGGGATTGACATGGAAGAAGAGGGCGGTGTGCCAACCACGGGGCACGATATGAAGGTGAAGGTCTCCATGCATCATTTGCTACCCCCTCCTCTCATCCATTGCAATCTGCTGTCCTCTTTCTTACCTCTGCCCCTGCCTACCACTCGACACCTCTCTGTCCCTGCCTGTCTCCGTGCGCTTGTATGCCCCTACCTCCCACTCGACATCCCTCTGTCTCAGCCCCTAACTTTGTTTGTACACGCGCACGACGGAGACTGCTCAGCCTTCTAAGAAGACCAATGAGCGCTAGGCACTGACCAGGAACGCACTAACCAGCTGGGTTCAAATTGAGGTAGTTAACATGAACGTTTTGCTGACGGGTTCAATCATCAGATCATCACATGGAAACGGCGGCTCACTCACCATTGAGCTGCTGTCTGGGCTGGGTTTTACTTTTTTTTTCACTTGACACCTGCCTGAACCGAATCAGCATGGCGTTTACTTTCAGGTGTGAGCACGAGAAACGTATTCGTATCCATGTGCTCAAGCTGCTGCCTGCCCTGATGCTTTGGCCGGCAGGTCGCCTGTGAGCTTCACGAGTCGTACCGGGGTGCCATACGCGTAACCGCCAGTGGCTCGCGGCCCCTGCGCAGCCGACCGCTGACCAGGGGCGCCCGGGGGGCCGCTGGGGGGGCTCAGGCGGCCAGGGCTGCGCCAGAGCACAAGGTGCGAAGCAATGTGCTAGCGACCAACAACAAAGAAGTTTGCCAGTTCTGGGACAATTGTCATGTGTGATTCTCAATTGTGGGTACTGGTCACTTTTTCCTAGGTTGGTTCCCAGACTGTGGGTACTGGTAATCAATGGTGCAACGGGGACTAATAAAAGGTAAGATTGGCTACACGTAGAAGTCAAGCCACATTACCCAGCCGTAATCCAATAGCAGCAATACCCGCTGAGGTAACTTTTAAGCAAGAAGAACTGGTCTTTGATGTTAGCCTAGGCAGCTTGCTTTATTTCCTGGCTCTGGGTAGGTCAGGGCCATGGCCATCCCGTTCCGCGTCCCGAGACGGCTTCCCTGATGTGAAGCCGCACACAGAACCCATGCAGCTGTGCCAGGATCATCCATGTAAGAGTGACCTGCAGCTACAACACTGGTAACTATTTCATGCCTCGTAACAATTTTGATACTCGATGTTTTTTTCTGGCAGTTGCGTATGTTTTGTATCAACTGTGCACGTCTTGTGCAGGCCCGCCGTGGTCGTTCCCTGGGCGAGGTGATAGCCGCAGCCAACGCCACGCTTCAACACGGCGGCGCTGGCAGTAAAGCCAACAAACAACTGGCAGCATGCCTCACGGATATGTGCGAGCGTCTCCGGGAAGCCACACAAGGGCTACCCGTTTTGACAAGTACAACAGCACCAGAAGAGGGAAGTGGCCAGAGGCGGGATGGGGCTGCAGTGCGAGCAGGCAGCATGGGTCAAGCCACACAAGGACCAGCCACTCTGCAGACAACAGCAACAGATGGGACTAAAAGCGCATCACTAGCAGCACAAGGCGGCCAGGGGTTAGAAGGGTCTGTAGACCGATTAGGGAGTGTGGGTGCTGATGACAAGGCGGATGAGTGGCTGGCTATCGGAATCCTGCGGCGCCTGCTGCTGTGGCCGGTGAGCGCTGCGCTGCTAAGGGACACGGGCGCGGGCAGGCTGCTGGGCAGGCTGAAAAAACATCCCAATTCCCAGGTGAGGGCGTGTGTGCATGCATGTGTATGTATGTGTATGGGAGATACGGGCGCGTATGTGTGTGAGGGATACGGTCGCTCCTGGGCAGGCTAAAGAAGCACCAGGTAACTGGGCGTGTGAGCGGGATGCCACTAGGGCATGCCAGGACAGGAGGTTGATGAGAGTGTGGCGTTTTTTTAGAATGCTTATGGGCGGTGACGTCCCAGGAGTTCCCTACTTTAGGTTTCCAGATCAAGCCAGTCTTGGGAATAGGTAGCGGAGAAAAGATATTGAAAGCCGGTGAAGCGTCCTAAACAAGTCCTGGTATGCAATCCCATGCTGCACACTGCCCAGTAGCAGTGGCCATCAGGGACCAGCTTCAGGCCGGCCTTGAGTTTATGCCATGACCATGGCAGGCGCTATCTCTGGTCCCTATTGGTTGCAGCTGCATCGGACTCCCCCGGCTTTGTCATGCGTGTCAGCCATGCGGCCGCTGCACGTGTCTGGGACAACCTGGCCGCACTCGTGACAGCCCATGCCAGCAGCATGCCTGCAGGCTGGGCGGCGTTAAGCCAAGACCATTGCTTTCTTTGCCTGCGAGACGGGCGTCTGGTTCTTCGTCAGCCTGACCCTGCAGTCTAGGTGCCAGTGTTCCGGCCCCTGCCCTTTGACCCCTGCTGTCCCCGACCTCTGACGTTCTGCCCTGTATGTGACCAGGTCTCCTGGCCCTTCTCGTGTCCCTTTCTCTAGTCTTTGACCTTAGCTTAAGCGGCTCGTTCTTGTTTTGCCTGAGTTGGCCTGCCTTGCTTGCCTTGTTTGCTGCGTTCGTCGTGCTTTCTTGCTCAGAGTAGGCCAGGGCGGTGCCCATCCTGTTCCGTGTCTTCTGGCGGCTTCCCTGGTGTGCATACATACACATGCTTCTACTACTACATTCACTTACGTACATTGATGTCAAGCCACGTGATGCAGCTTGACCTGACTTGACTGCACATGCATCACACACTGGCCCTGCTCTGCAAACCGCACCCCACTAAACGACTCTGAGGTGTGGCCGTCTGCCCTTGCACAAGGCACACCCACCACTCACGCCCTGACTTGACACAATTGCATGCCATACACCACGTGATACACAGGTGTCTGAGCTGGCAGGCCACGTAATCAACCAATGGAAGAGCATGGTGGACCGGGCCCCAGCCCAGGCAGGCGCCACACCCACCTCCCCTGCCATTGACTCCCAGCCTGTGGGATCTGCAGCCGCAAACAAGGAAACAGCCGTGAGGGAAAAGGCGGTTTCTGTACTGGCAGGGGCGTTGAAGGACCACGTAGCAGCTGTTAAAGCAGTCTCCGGGGCAGGTACTGTCAAGCCGTTCGCGACCGGAGGTTCAGAAATGATGCCGCCTGCGGCAGAATCCAATGCCGATCCAGAGGCAAATGGGTTGGCAAGGCTGAAATCGGGAGCAAATTCAAATGGTGGGCCAGGTGCAGGGCTGACGCCGGCCAGTGTTCAGCCGTTGTCTGACAAGCATGCGCGAAAGCTAGCCGCAGCGATAGAGGCTGCAGTGTATGCGCAGTCGGGGTTGGGAGCGGCCTACCGCACCCGCCTGCGGGTGCTGGTGCCCGCACTGAGGCTTGCAGACGGGGTGGCGCCTCGACTGCTGAGTGGCGAGGTGTGTGTATGGGTGTGTGTGTGTGTGTGTGTGTAGGTGTGTGTGTGTAGGTGTGTGTAGGTGTGTGTGTGTGTGTGTGTGTGTGTGTGTGTGTAGG
>QAXH01005982.1:16355-45182 GCA_004335635.1 Chloromonas sp. AAM2
CATGTGCGCGTTACATCTCTGCCGTCCCCATCAAGTGTAAGAGAAGAATGAACATCACCCATGTATGTGAGCGACCAGCCCTGGCCTGAATCACACGAACTGTGCACCACAGCGCCTCCCAGCAACACATGTGAGTGATTGAATGTATGAGTTGAATCAAGAACAGGCGGATTGTCTTTGCGGTTCACGCTTGCGCAGGTGACGCCGGGGGAGGTGGCGGGGATGGAGTCCGCAGCGTTGGCGTCCGCTGCAGTGAGGCAACAGGTGCGCCTGCGGGGCAGGGATGCTGACTTCCTTCTCGCAAACGAATTTGGCAGAGGCACTACTTGGGCAGCTGAAAAGCATGGCCCGCGTGTTTGATGCGAAGGCGTTGTGCGCGCACCAGTGCATGTAGCCGTCTTTGTGTTTAATCACGCTGTGGTGCCCCTCACGGCAACACCATTAGCACTGGATGGATTTGTGTTGCCGATTTGGAACAGGATTTACGCAGTGGCCGTAGTGCGGCCGCAGGACAAGGTCATGTGGTCACTTGAGTGCATGTCATGCCCCCTACTGCCCAAAGTAGCCCCAACATTGCCCCACAGGCTGAGGAGGCTGCCCGGAGGCGAGCCGAGGAGGAGGAAAAGTGGGACAGGGTGGCGGGAGGGGCCGTGCATGTCAGCGAGCAGGTGGGGCACAGTGTCTGGAGAGAGATGTCTGTGTCTGATTGCAGCAGGGAAGCCGGGTTGAGCACAACGCTGCTCGACTTGAAGCAAGAAAGCAACACAAGCCAGACCGGCAGGTCTAAGAAAGGCATGGAGAACCTGTGCCAGGAGATCAGTTGCCTAGACTCAGCAGGCTTGAGCAAGCAGACCATGGCAAGATTGTATTTACCTGCGCTTAAAAAGTTGCATGCATGCTGGGTAGCCAGACCCAGTGTGAATGGTTGCATGTACGGCTGTGGGGCGAGGCATGAGGGTGGGAGCATGCAACAAGGTGTGCCGAAGCTGGGATCGCCACTGGCCAGCACATCCTGGTTTGATTGCAGGTGAAGTGCAAGAACTGCGGCGGCAAGACGACCGTGCACACAGTCATGTCTGGAGGTGGGCCAGATGGTAACGTAATGGTTTGTTATGTGGGCCAGATGGTTACGTAATGGTTTGTTATGTGGGCCAAATGGTTACGTAATGGTTTGCTATGTGGGCCAAATGGGTTACGTAATGGTTTGCTATGTGGGCCAAATGGGTTACGTCGTACGTTCAGTGGTCCCTAGTTTGTCATGCTTGTAGCAGGTCACGTGCATGTAGATTCGTATGCATCAGGAGACCCACACGGCTGAGGTGGGGCCATGCATGTAGGGCCACATGCAGCCGCATGGACACATGTGAGACACGTGCTGCATGTGGCCCTACATGTGTTGAGTAATGACAGACACATGCACAGCGCGTCGTCGAGCGGTGGCGCTCCAGGGACTGCCGCCCCACCAGATTGAGGCAGAGCAAGCGCTGAACGACCCTGCGAATTATGTCCAGGGTTGGAACGAATGATACAAGCAGAAAGTAAATGGGTGAATTTGGGCAGCTTGGTTTTGGCAGTCCGGTTTGACTTTGGCGGAGATGACTGATGTATTCGTTTTGTGGATGCAGTCAGACCGATACGTTGAGGCATGAACATTGCAACATTACATTTTTTCTAACAGGGTTTGTGGTCAGGATAGCACCTCGAGAAGTGACAACCACCACTACGATCTCAGTGTGTCGCAGGATCAACGCATACGCTCGTTTTTGGGCCGTATATGTGTGCGTATACGTTCAGGTATGCGTATACGCCGTCTCCTGGACGGCCTAGAAACCGACAAAGTGCAACGTGGCGGTTTGGGTGCTCTGACGCTGTTTTTGGCTTGCGTTGCAAGCCACTTGCTTACATTTTCTTTGGTATGCCACTTACAGGCAGATTACGCCAGTTTCATGTCTAAAACTGCCCAAAACGATCAAAACCGTCTGACTGTTTCTGAAGCGCGGAACACTGGACACAGCCAAGGTGGCTGTATGTGTATGCGTATGCGGTGATTGCGGTATGTCATAATCCGCGTCACATGTAGGTGTAGGTCAGACGGGTTGGAGTCCCTCCCTGCTTGTGAGATACGTCATATCAATACGCGCCACTCCACTAGTACTGCTAATTTGCTAAGACCCAGAATCAAAATGCCCTTGAAATCTGGGTCTGGGGTAGGTGGGGAAAGTTGGCACATTCAACTTTGGCATGTTTTGCCTGTCGGGCATGGTAGGTTGGGGTTAGGACTCTTCCGTGGCGTAGCACGGGCTACTGCACTCGCCCTTACCCGCTTTTCCAAGCGTCTTGGCTCAAAGTATATGAGACAATTCCTGTGGAAAGAACAACTCCACACTGACTGAGCCATGGCCTTCCTGACGTGGTAACTACAACCCAATCCGTCAGCCGGCCTTGTGTAACACCCTTGACCTCCGCTTGCTCCTCCCATGGCCCATGCAGGCACGTACGCCCAGGAGCGCAACGTCATCCAGAAGTATGTATGCCAGGTGGGGGTGGGGTGGGAGGGGGGTGGGCAACCGGGAACCGTGCTGGGTCCTTGGGAAACTTGTCTGACCATGCAGCCCTCTCTAGATAGAGCTCAAAAAAGCGTGTGTGTGCGCTTGTGCACGTGCATGCGTGTGTGTCAGTGTGATATACTAGGGGGGCGGGTTTACCTGCATTGTATTCTATCAGAGGCCAGTAGCACGTGTTACTCGAACATCCATACAGCTGTAGGCATGGCACGATGATTGTAGGTGAGCCAGCATGCAGTTGAAGCCATTGGGCAAGCAGCAACATGATGTGTTTGCCTGGGTGCATGCAGGCCTGCGCCCACACATGGAGCGATGACTGATGCGATCCTGGCTCTCGATGGTTTCGGCAGCTGCCATCCCTGGGTAAACGAAGCACGGGTGGTCCGAGGCAGGCTTAACCGATTGGTCAGCCAGGCGGTCCGGGGCCCAGGGTCAGCAGTCACCAGCTGCCGCTTGAGCGCCGCTCAAGGATCACAGTGTGTGTCCCTGCTTGTTGTTGTTGTTGTTTACATGGCCTTCAGGCCGGGAAGGACTGCTCAGTGGGGGCAAGGCGGAAGGGTGAGTGTCGGTAACCTACTGGTCGCCACTGCACCCTTGTCAACAACAGCAAAGTCAACAATTTCCAGCGCAGTAGACTGTGTTATCTCCCAGTACTCAACTCTACAGCAACCAAGGTGTCCCTGCTTGGCACGGCCTGATGCTGGGGGTGCGCCCGCTGGACGGAGCCAGTGCTGACATGAGCCAGTGCTGACATGAGCCAGTGCTGACATGAGCCAGTGCTGACATGAGCCAGTGCTGAATCCTGACTGCTGCCAAACGTGGTGGTGGTCAATTTCATCATTTGTTTTTTAGAGAACTCCTGTTAAGATTCGCAATGCTGCTTGAGACATGAATGTCGGGTGTTTTGGACAAGTTTGCATGCCATGATGTCTCAGGCTGAGCCACCGCGCTGTCTTCCTACTCATCGCTTTTCAGTACTATTGCCGGAACTTTTGACAAGCCCCTTGACTGTTTTTCAATGCCAATATTATTACCGCAATTGTCAACTCCTGTCTTGCACACCTAGAGTATTCTTACAGGTGAGTTTTCTGGTGTTGTATGCTTGGTGATGTTGGACAGCAACGAGCCGTACACGGATGTTAGCTATCTGTACGAATTTGAGTGTGCTCAGGCTATCAATCTACACATGGTTGGTTACTTGTGTGTACTGCATTGGCACATTGTGTCCAACGAATTGGGGCATTCTTACGAGGCTTCCACATGCTTTGCGTGCGCCTGTGGTTGGCTAGTTGTTGGAAGCGCACTTGGACATGGACATGGACATTGACGTCTGATGACCGTGTGCGAGCGACACGAGCACGCTATTCCAAGGTACCTAGTACTGCAAGCTCATGAACGTCCATGTAATTCACTGCAGGACGCACCACTACCGTAGAATTCACAGTATGATGGCCATTGAATTTGGCGAACCTATTTCCTGGGCTTGAAACCGACCATACTTCCTCAAGCTGGCGGGCTAGGCGGTCTCAAACGTGCACAAGTTCGTGTATTTGGCGAAAGCTGTAAACACAACTTGCAACACCACGGCACGTAACACCACTACATGACACCACTAACGGCATGGCTGCAAGCTGAGGGCAACACTTCAAAAACCCGTTGAAAAATGACCTGGCGGGCCCCCAAGCTGAAAACCTGGCGGGTGAAAAATGTTTGGCGGGCCCCAAAGCTGCAATCGTGGCAGGAGCCAACTCGGCGTGTCCATTTGCCATCTGGAATTACAAATACTGTGACTCCTACGGTGTGACAGGCGGTCTCTTGGCTCACGTGCTGGCTGCAGGTGACAGGCATATGAGTGGTTTGAAGGTTCAATCTTTTCCTGGCGTCCCCAACTTTTGGAACCTAACCTATTTACAATCAACGTTAGTGCCTCAGTTAGTCAGTCCACGACACAGCTTTGATGTCTGCTAAACTAAAACCTTCAAGAATAGCATGGTGTTCAAGCATCACAGCTGAGCCCCGTCACATAGGTGTTCCCGTGAGCACATGAACAACTCACGTCAAAGCAGTGACTGAACATGTTCTGGAGCCCGGCCAATGCCCAGTCAGTCATGACTTCTCAAAAGTGGAATGTCCTTGAGAAGCTGAGGGCGGCCAATTGTGCTGCCCGACTGCGTGTACTTGGATGCCCGACCCAATGAGCAAGCTTTCCCGGTCAGCACATGCAAGTGCTGATTTGGGGGCCGAGCCATCGCATTCCAACACTGCGTATAGCATAGCTGTGAATGCTCCGGCCCGTCCAAGGCCGAGGTGAAATCTAATCTTCTAAAACTGGAGTACGGTGGATAGATCCCGTACGCGAAAAAGGACATAATGTACTCTCGTCGGCGCACCGGCTTCACGCCATATGCCATGGCGGCCCACGAAAGCATCGTTCCCTTCCAGGCAGGTCCTAGTGACATCGTAGACGACATCCACCCCAAGTCACCTCACCGACCCTCATCCCCCAACACACACCTAGCCGTGTCTTCGCCCTTGCCTGTGGCATGGACCAGGCAAGCCCTGAAAGTGCTGGAGTCATCATGCAGCAGGCCTAGCAGCCCTCCTAGGGCTTCTGAAGGGCCAAAGACAAGACCCAACAGTGCAGTTGGATATGGAATGTACCCAGGATACATTTCAGCGCCAGGAGAACAGTACTCGCATCCACCTGCCGTCATCATGAGGTGAGCCATGGCAGTGCACGACCGTACGTCTGAAAAGTTCATGGCCAGTTTCGCCAGCCGCTAGCTGGCCAGTTGCATGCAATGCTTGACGCCCAGCAAGCACAGCAGGTTTGACGATGCTCAGCTCTTGAAAAGCATTATGACCAGTTCTGACTGAAAATAACACACCTCGGAGTACATACCTCAGGGATTCATGGCCGCTTGAATGCACTGCATGACGCCCAGCAAGCATTGCAGGCGTGACAATTGCTCGCATCCGTGAAGAGCATGGGCAGGGCCGCACAAAACACGCTAGCCACTGTGCAACCTGACAAATTACAGCACTCTCAAAGACCATAGGCAGGCCACAAGAAGGAAAGAAAGAAAGAAAGTGGATGCTGGTTAGCGTGGTTAAGGAAGGCCGGGCAACAAGCACAACCACCATCAGGGCAATGCCCCTGTCCCTTACTTGTGTCGCATGGGCACGGCAGCACGTGAAACTCATATAGGTCACACTTGTAGCTGGCGTTCAGCGCATCTGTGTCACCCTGATCGGCACCATTTCACGATCAGCCAATAGTGAGGGCAACCAATTAGCAGGGCTGCAGGTCGTGAGGCACCACAGGTCAACATGCCACGCGGCTCCAGTCAGTTGATAGGACTGCAGGTTCTTGGTTTGTCGCTACGTCTGGCATGCAGTGTGAGCTGGCGCCATCTGTAGCTGACCGATTAAGCAGCTGCATGTCTCATGAAGCCCATGCCTTCTCGCACAGATACGCTTGCCATGCATGCATTATGCTGCTTATCATGCATAACGTCACATCCACGCCTCGCAAGCTGAACAGTTGTAGCACACCTGAGGCTCCCCCTACAAGAAAACTGGCCAGAACCAATTCAAAAACGGATTTCACAGTCAGTCGACCCACATGCCGTGTCGCCCCTGCACAGGTCGTACGGCGGGTTCGCCGAAGGCCAGCTGCAGTACCAGTACGGCAAACTGTCCCCGCTTACGCCCACCTTCGCCCCTTCCTGGGTGCATGACCCGCCCCAGCGGCTGAATGTGAACGACCTCAGGCTGCAGCCCTCGCAGAGAGCACCCTCCTGCTACAGGTCAGTGCACATCAGAATGTTGTGGAATGCTGATATGGGCACTACCATCAGCCAGTACAGGAGTCCTGTGCAACACATGCATAGATACCTGGCAAGGCTTGCCATTATGTAAGCCTGTTTTGTTCGGCAGATATGATACAACTAGAATTCGGACAAACGTATGTGCTCGCGGCTCTTACTCCTAGGTGGCCAATTCGAAGCGTAATGTGGCGCATTTCGAGGCCTTTTAGGACAGTTGTACGCAATGGCTGTGCCTAGATTTGCCAAGCATGCTGTGCTTGTAGCACTTGTGCGTGAGTACTTGTGGGTGCTCACACACTGCACACATCCTGCCGATGCAGCCCGGAGTTCCTGACTGCCAACACCGGCTACGCAGTCAACCCTATTGGTCTTGTTGTCAACGGCCGCCCAGCCAGTGCAGCTGCTGGCACACAACCCCTCACCTGCAACACCTCGCCCCAGCGGCAGCACCAGCCACAGCGGCCAGCCAGCGCCGTCCTCCTATCGCCCCCCGGCCAACACAGGGCGCTGGGGCGCACGCACACCATGTTCACACGGCACCAGCAGCTGCAACAGGGCTCCTCAAGCCAGCAGCCACAACAAGGATACAACGGTTTGGCGTCTTCAGCTCCCGCCCGGCCACACACAGGCACATCCCGCCACATGCCCCGCCCGCTGACCCCGCAGTATTTGCCTTCCCGCGGCTGCTCAACGCGCTGGGGCGGCAAGGCTGCCACCCACACATGTCAGCACAGCGGTCTAGCGCAACAGGGTGGTATCAACTACTTTGATGGGATAAAGAAGGGACTCGCCCGTTCGCCCCTGACTGACCTCGTTCGCAGCCTGGCGCGGTCCACCTTTGACTCGCAAGGGAGGCAGCAGCAGACAGTGCTGACTCGGGCAAGCACGGTGAGGGCCAGAGGAAATGTCAAGATGTGTACAGAGTGGTCATGCGTGCATGTGTGTGGCAGCGTTCATAGTGCTGCAAGCACCAAGGAGGGGTCCAGGTTCACGTGCCTGTGCAATGGGAGCAAGTCCAGAGTGTTTTGACTCAGAAAACAGTCTTAAACTAGTTCAGAAAATGTTTTGATCCTTTCTCTGAACAATTCATAACTTATGGATTGAACAAGTTGTTGCTCTTGTAGACGTGCTCAGCTAGACTTGCTAATCTTTTTTCACACCTTGACCTTTTTTCACCCAGTATACCAATAGGAGAATACCACAGGAGAATACCAGAGAGTTCATCAGTGTTTGGATCACAACGGAAGCTTGCCATGCATGGTTGGTTTGATCGACTGACAGAGGAGAACGTAACGTTTTGTTGCATGCAGGCGTGTCAGCTGTCACGCAATAAGTCCATGCGGGCTGCCGAGGGGCGCATGGTGCTGCGGAGCGACGCGGCCCTGCGCACCACGCACTACCCCAAGGCTACAGAGGCGCAGTTGCGCATGGCACAGACAGCCACGCACGAACGGACAGGCAGTAGGAACTAACGCATGTCAAACATCATGCATGTCAAACATCACGCAACAGTCACGACTTGTCCAATCCACTCACCGTGTTGGCATCATGCCTCTCCGGTGCTGAGACACAACGGTTTCAATGCCAGTCCCAAGAATTGTCCCAGAACTGGCAAACTTTTTTTTACAGGCAGCAGACAATGGGAAGCGTACGCTCCTCTTATAGGCAGCAGGAAGTAAACAACTCTGGCAAATCACATCAGCAGAGGCGTGTGAGGCCGTTGAATGGAATCTTGCATGGAAGGGAAGGGCGCGTGCTGGCGATGACATTACATGCCAGCTTGTGTGTCATGGCCCTCCAGCATGCAGCTGCCTATCTGCTTGCATCGTTCATTCTTTGACATCAAGTGGCCTTTAGTTCTACAGCAAAGCTGCCACTGCAGCTGCATGGAACTCTTGTTTGCTGGCTAGCCTTCGCAGTAGCACCGGCCACCCAACGTTGAAATATGGGTAGTCCACCCCCCAGTTTAGTTAGTTGATTCGTTTTCGTCGGATCAGCCTTTCAATGGCCCCTACTCAACCTCTCATGGCGGTTCCGTGGGGCTGTCCAGCTATGCACGTGCAGGTCGTTCAAGCATTCAACAGGTTCCTAAATGGTTAGTTGGTTGCGTTCACGGTGATCGCTATCATTACAAGTAACGCATGCTGATAAGCAGCTAACCTATACAGGCCAGGACGGCATGAGCGAATGACATGTCCCAGACCATAATGCCGTGAACAGGGGACTGTGTCTGCTGGCTGCTTGACAAGCCTGATTTGGCTCACATCTGGCAAGACGAGTTTGCCCCAGTGCCAGCCAAAGGGCAGGCACCCACCTGTTGCAACGGAGATCGGCTACGCTTCATATCCTGGACTGGTGGACCTGCGAAAGTACATGATAAAGGCGAGCTCACGCGCGTTGTATCGGAGGTGCCGCTCATGCCGAGCTGCGTGCTGCTCATGCGGTCGACAGCCTACTTTGCTCACCTAGATGTTTGATAGTGGCCAAAGCTTGCGATATATCGCACAGAAAGATGAGTCGCGAACTAGGAGGGGCCTTTGATGGTTTCTGAAATGTCCGGCAAAAATTTTCGTGGATTACGTAAACCTCGGCGACCTTGGCACCCAAATCGCACCTGCAAAGCCAAGGGGCGCGCAGGGGACACGATATCTCGCATGCCCCAAAACTGGCAACCTTTTTTTGTGTGTGTGCATGGTGACGTATCATATGTTGTCATGCATTTTGTTTTTGCTAATGGTCCATGTGTAGTGCTTGAAAGCCCTTTGAATCGAGCCGTCCGCTTGCTATCACCACGACACCGCTGACACTGGCGTTCCCAGTTGTGCTGTAATGCTGACAGTTTGCTGCTTCACGAATGCTAATCCAGACACAGACACCATGCCTGTAACTCAGACACAAGCAACAGACGTGGCAATCCAGAAGCATTGTAATCAACTCACGGGCCTACTGTAACTGCTATAGCTGTCTACCATTACCAACTGGGCAAGAGAAAGAACGGAATGTAATAAGACAGTGCGAAAAGGCGCATTCAGGACATCGCAATCAAATCCAAGTGGATGATCTAATAATGTAAAAAGCAACGCTCTCATGGATACTTACATGTTCACGGAATTCAGACCAACGCAAGCCAGCTCTTAAATAATTGGATGAAATGCCTGCATGCACTTCACTGCTCTATCTATCATGGAAATCTTTGGTGACACCGTGACGCAACATGTTCCCTCAGATCCTAAACCGAGCATATTTGCATGCCATGTAGCACTGGTCTGCTGCACGAGTGTTTGCATGCTCCTTGATTATTGGTCTTGCAACTATTCCCATACGCAGTGACCCCTGCGTATGCGGTGCGGACGCACGGTATCAACATGGAAACGGACAAATCTTGAAGTGCAGCAGGTCAACAAAAGATCATGGTAAAGCAGCCAACTGTGATGTTGGTTCCTGAGTCGTTACCCGAAAACATTGTGCCAACTCAGTAGATCAATCCTACTGTTTGGTTAGACCACGAAAAATTATGTGTGCCTTGGCATCATTGCAACAATCCTCAGCATGAATCAGCCTGGTGCATATGCAAGTGCCACTACCTGGCCATGCCACAGTGATACCCACAGCGAGGCTCAAGCACATACACTATTGAAACCCCTTTTGAATCTAGGATGCTGAGCATAACATGTGAGCCTTGAACACGCTCGTGAAGTTAGAGTGCTCAAATATCACTCGACGACCTCGACTGGCGTTCATCTGACTGTGCAGCCACATCAAACGAGTGGCGTGTAATGATGCCAGCATCGTCACCACCACCAAAAAGATGCCCCCGTGCTTGAGTGAAATTGTTTGTGCCTGCCCCAGTGCTCCATGATGTGCCCCGTGCTGGAACAACCTGCCCATGCATGCTCCATGGGGACTCGCTCTGCGTGCTGACGTCCCCTTCCAGAGACGAGCGTGCCACCAGCAGCGGTTGCAGCACGGCATTGTCGGCACTCTTGCTGCCGCCACCACCACTACCGCCATTCACCCCTGACCGTCTGCTAGTTCCTGTGGCACCACCAGCTAACGCAACTAGCTGCGCCGGTGGCAGAGGTGGCAAGTGACAACCATGCCCAGGCCGAGTGTGCAGGCCCGCATTGCTAGCGGTCTCCAATTTGCTGCAGGCCACAGCCACGCCGCCTGTGTCTGCTGTGGGCACGAGCACGTATGTCACCTGCCTGCCAGGCTCCACATCTGGCTCCATGGTGCCTGTATCCATGCTCTGTTGCCAGCCAGACAGGGCCACTGCCAGTACGCCCGCTACCACACAGGCGCCACCTGCCACAGAAACAAGGTTCATGTCCTCCCGCAGGATCGTCAGCTCCCACAGGTATGAAAACACCACCTGCAGACGAGCACATACATACAACATGCAGGTGAAACGCACGTGGACATCTACGCACCCATCGACTGCACTGGAACACTCAAGCAAGGCGGTGCGCTTACACAACGACATCTACGCACCCATCGACTGCACTGGAACACTCAAGGAAGGCGGTGCGCTTACACAACGACATCTACGCACCCATCGACTGCACTGGAACACTCAAGCAAGGCGGTGCGCTTACACAACGACATCCTGCATGTTTATGTCCAAGCTGGTACGGTTGCACCTTGTCTGTGTGAATGCTGTCAGTCATGTGTGCTGTGCCATTGTCTGCTGTTCCACGCATGCTTAGTGTGCGCCGACACAGCCTGCTATCCTTGTACACGAGCAGATATCTGGTTGATAATCGTGGCATGAGCCCACTCACCTGGAGCACGTTGATGGCTGACCCTCTAGTGGCTGAGACCAATGAGAAGCCCCGGTTCAACAGAATCTGCCCGGCAAACTGGGTAGCCACGACAGCTGCTAGCAGCAGCGTCTGCACACGGTTGGGCCATACAGCAGGCACTGGGTACTTAGATACCAGTGGAACAGCTGTGACCCCACAGACAACTAGATGGTACCACCAGGTGAGCGTGATTGCTGACTGGCGGCCACCCAGCGCCCGCACAATTACGAATGCCACTGCGTTGCATGTGGCTGCCAGCAAAGCACAGATCATGCCCAGCGACATGCCGGCTCGCGGCTGAGCCATGTGGTCCATGCCGGCAGGCTGCGTGACTAGGAACACTCCAGCCACAGTGAAGAGGCAGCCAACCATGCTTGATGAGCTGGGGTAGTCTCCAACGACCATCCACTCCAAGATGACTGCAATCACCTGCAATCGCAGTGTGGTGCAGTATGTGTATTGCATGCATGGCACTGGTGCTGAGTATGGTGCACATGCTGGTCTAGTTGGTTGATGCATTATAAACAGAGGAGCGTAGCACTGGCCTCCAGTTCTTGAGAGGACAGTTATAGGCTCAGCTGAAGTTGACACGTACCGGGCTGCAGAAGAACAATGTAACAGCGTCCTTGAGGGGTAGCATCTCAATGCTCAAATAGTACTGCAGCCAGACACAAACACAGAGTTCGACTCGGGCGACACAGCATTTCCTGTTGTGCCTGCTGTGGCTTGCTTTGCGAGGAGAGGGTCCACGATGGCAGATACATGTGGCGCTCACCAGCATGAGCGAGCCAGCTCCGAACAAGCCTCGGAGAATTGTGAGCAGGCGTACTGTCCGGCTAGGCGCTAGTACAAATTCTTTTTGGGAAAACATGATGCCGGAGAGAACGAGCCAGCACACCCCGCTGGGAATGCATGCGACTTGAAATGCGGGCACTGCATCTGGCCCATCCCCTTCAAGAAATCTGACCGCCAGCGTCCCGAGGCTGAATAAGAACGCCGCTGTGGAGATGGTCGAAATGCCACACCCCCAAAAGAAGCGCCATGCCGCAACGATGCATTTTTCATAGTTCATCATCATCAAATGCGGAGGATGGCAGTCATCACGTCGCAGGAATCTGGCTCACTCTTACGCGTGGCATCGCTCTTGTTGCTACTCTGCTGGCGAATGGCTGTAGCAGGGAAGAAACGTTCGTTCTCTTTTCCCTTTTCCTGTAGAAGCCTTGGGAGTTACAAAAACATGTATGGATATGTATGAGACCTTCTGCCGCACATGCTGTCTGCTGCCTTTTGCTGGAAATGGCTGAGGAACAGCGGGTAACAGAACTTGAAATGGCAAGTCACACTTGTCTGAGTGATGCTTTTGATGACCCTGATTTAAGCACAGCCTCCCTTGCTCTGCTACCAGTCTTTCAGTGACCTTTGACCTGAATTTTACGCCAATTGCTGCGGCATTGTCTACAAGCCTCAGATAGCGCCGGAACCCGGCCAAGGATCCGTTGGCTGCCATGGCCACACGAGCGGGCACCTTGCTGCCCTCATTGGCCTGCGTAGCTCTGTTACTTGCCACAGGTAAGCCGCAGGATACGTGCGTTGCTGTTGCGCTGATGCGGAAAGCTATCTATCTGAGGACCGTTCCATCTGCCTTTGCCTGCACGCAGTCTGTGTCGCCCAAGATGGCTCACTCAACGAGTGGGGCCCTTGGAAGACCGGGCGAGCCACAAACTATGGAGCTGACGCATGGTAAGTGGCGTCGAGGAGAGCCCGGATGCCGAGCGTCAATTCAAATGCAAGGCGTGGTCCCCACTTTTCTCGTCCACCCATCTCGCAGGTCCATCCATGACGGGGGCTGCAACTATGGCCATCTCAGCCCCGGGGAGCCGGTCGGGTGAGCTCTGCATCGTGGCAGGATTACACAGCTGTCTTACCTTTTTCAAATCACGGCTTCAGCAGCAGCCTGGATGTGCACCGGCGCTGAAAATGGATGCTGCAGCCAGCGTATACAAGCACCCAGGCCGGGGTAGCCTTGACGTGCGATGCTTTGTCACCTATTTGCAGCTGGCATGTAGCTGCGATGACAGACGTCGACGAGCTGTACACCAGGGGCGCCTGCGGTGCGTGCTGGCAGCCAAGTACACACAGCATTTCATGCGTTGCCGCTCTATTCACCATTTATCAGCCCCCACTTGCCACGCACACCAATGTAGGTTACTGTTTGGAGGTGAAGTGCAACCCATCCGTGTTCAAGGACGGGTATGGATCTTGGCTCGACCGAACGTCCGCATGCTGGGATTCATCCGCGTCCCGAGTGGTTCGCATCACCGATACCTGTAAGTACGAGAGACATGCGATCCAATGCCTTGGCCAATCGCAGGTTGGGGCAATGCACTGCAGCTAATCAAACGCGTGCCTAGCCTAACGAATGCGCTGCGGATTGCAGGCCCGTGTACCTACGCTCCAAATCAAGCCAGCAACAAACGTTGGTGCTGTGGAGACATGCCCCATCTGGATCTCTCGTACATCACGTGAGTAACTCGGTTTCACTCTCTGCAAGGAACATGCAATCCCCGACCTATTTTGCATCAAATCCATTCACCTCTGCCTAGGGTGGTGGGTTGTGGCTGCACATATCTTGTGGATGTCCTTATGCATGATTCACCTCCATTGAGATGAGACTGATGTCATCGAGCACATCGACTTGTACGAGACCTCTCGTAGATCACGTGAGCTTTCTTATCGCAATTGCAATCCGCACGCTTGCTTGTCGCAAGACACCATGCACAACCTCAGATCAGTGTTCAGCGTGTCCTTGCGCCTTTTCTTGCAGGTTTGGGAGTTTGGCAGCCATGCGGTGGGGAGTCATTGGTATTCAGTACAGGCAAGTCGTCTGGAATGATGTCATCGGCATCATCTTTGCCTTGTTTAACGTCTTGCTGAACAAGGAACTGGCATGATTTGCAGGCAAGTGCCCTGCGATTACGTGCCTGGCAAGCTGGCCTACGCATCCGACTACACCAATCAGGACTCGAGCTATGGTAAGCTCGGATTTGACGCCTTGGCTGCGAGTTTGCACGCCTTCGCTGCCCTTACAACTCGCATGTCTGCATCAAACGATTGCAGACCCAAGAGCCCCGCTGCCTCTACGTGACTGGCCCGAGTACATGACCAACAGGCCCAGCCAAGTGACTTTGTTTGGAAGCAAGGGCATGGGCCCAGGCTGGGTGGATGCAAGCTGGTATGCTACTTATGAGCCTTCACATCTCAGCATCATGCCACCAATGCCTCTGCAATGCACCTTGCTACCGATACGTTTCTACAATGTTCTGCGCTGTTGCGTCTCAGGAACACATATGTGGTGCCGTCTTGGCAAACACAGTCTTCGGGCATTGGGAAAACACCTGCGCTGTGTGCGAAGATCTCCTACAATGTGAGTTGCAAGCCAGAGGCAGCAGCAGCAGTCACGCAGTCAAGCAGTCGTGTTGTGCCAGTGAGGTACTCATGCCGTTTGTGTGTTGTATGCTCAATGTGTGGTGCAGGGTGCTTTGGCACTGTACACATCCAACAGCAGCGTATTCGCTGGCCGTACTAAGCTGGCCTTTTGGTAAGTGTATCCCCCCTCACCTAACACCAAAGGCAAACTCGCTGCACCTGGACTGATTAGACTTGGCAGTCTGTATGTTCTTTTGCAGGATGTATGTGGGTGTGACTGGCTACAATGGCTTGGATGCCAAGGTTGCTGACATCACCATCTCCATATCGGGCAAGAAGGTGTGAGCTTGCCAATAGCTGACAGGCTTGGTTGCAAAACTAAAAGCAAACACAGCGCACACACTGCTGTTTGTTCCATTGCCACTCTCTGACTTATCACTATCAGATGGAAACATGACATCCACCTGGCGACTCAATTACGTGTGCTGCTTACGCTTTGCAACAGGGTGGATGTGGCAATCCTCGCATCTGGTACGTCAGGCCGACCCAGTTTGTCCCGACATGCAACTACTGCACCGACTATTGGTGGTGAGTAATAGGAGTTGACCATTGCAAAGCAGACAAGCTTATCTTCGTGACAGCAGTCTGACAGCCTGTCTGTTGTTGCCTGAAGGTACTACGAGTTCAAGATGGGCGGCTTCGGCGGCGGCGACCCAAACACAATTATGCGCCCTTACGACTTCCAGGGCTGTGGTGGAAATGGCATCTGGGACCTGAACAAGATCGAATTCAGGTGTGCAGTTACTTGACATGCTGTATGTGGCACAGCTCAGCATGCGTTGGCAGCATGCGTTGACAGCATGAGGCAGGCGGCAATCAGTTTGGTGGGCTTCGCTGATGGCGTGTATCCGAACCCCTGGCTGTGCATGACACTTACAACTGCAGGAACGATGGCTACGGCGGTGGTGGCGACAAGTATGTGTGCCTGGATAACATCAGTCTCATTTGAATGGAGCATGCAACACAACTGGAACAGCCTGTGATCTGATATAATCAAGTGCCAAATTCTGGAGTGTTTCTACCAGCCTGGTTTACTGTGTGATCACTACGATTTGTACAATTTTCAACACCTTTGGTAAACCTGGCTTTGTTGTCCATCAGTCCTGCTGGTTGTTGTTAGTGATTTATCTTTAATGACTGTAAGAGACTGGCTCTTGTTTGCCTCTCGCCGCATCTACTATACATCTATATCTGTAGCATTTGTACAAACTGTTCAAGGCTCCTACGTAGTACTGGTTCACACTCGCAAAACTAAGGACTAGTCCAAGTGCTCATTGTGCCTCGAGTGAGTAAAGACTCCAGTCTGGTGTGCAGAATGGCATGCAGCAGACCTGCATGTGCGCCTGCAGCTGCCGAATCGCTGTGGCAGGAAGTCCCTCGTAGTGATTGCTGTTTCCAGTCTCCACCCGGAACGCATGCAGCGCATCTGATAAACTCGCAGCATTCGCACCCGGTCACGCTCGTTCCACTAACAACATGTCTTCATTGGCTAGCGTATAACGAGGACAAACCCAGGTCAGAACCCAGCAGTCAGCATGCCAACCAAAACCGGAAAAAGTGATGTTGCCGGATCTTTTGACCTTCAGACTCAGATGACGCACCTTGGCTTAGATCTTCTTGCGTGATCATCAAGATGACTCGTCAAATGGAGTTTGACAGCGGATCCTTAGAGTTCAATCTGGGCGGCCGCGCTGTCCGGTTGCTGCATGCAAGCACATCCTCGGAAGGCCTGCGCAGTACGTCAAGCGCCAGCAAGATTTCTCATCGCAAGACCGTGGCACGCACGCGCACAGCACCTTTTGCATCCATGACACTCAACAGCGCTCCGGCACCTGGAGCCAAAGGTAAGCAGTGTGACCCGTGATCGACCAAGAGCATCATGAAGGTCAGCTTAAACAGCATGTCTGCACCATGCGATGTATGCTCAAGTGCTGTAACATGCAGGAGCCAAGATGCCCTTGTTCTTAATAGCATCGGCCAGCGAGAGCAAGGGTGCAATTGACCCCTCTGCCCCAGCATGGCGAGTAGCAGCTGGAAACCTGGCAGCCGGCGCAGTTTCCGGCTGTGCTGTGGAGGCAGGTGCGCGGTCTGATGAACATGGTGATAGGCAAGGTGTTTTGTTCTTGTATGCACTCTCATACCTACCTATTTGTTTAGCGCCTATGTTTGCTATGTTTGCATAGCGCCTGAACTGACATCATGACTTGCGTCGCCATTGCCCTCAGCTTTGTACCCCCTGGACACCATCAAGACGCGTCTTCAGCTCATGATTGGTGGTGGCGGTATTAAGGCACTCATGGAGTCTGGAGGTGGCAAGGGGCTGTATGCAGGTGGGATGCTTGATGCCAGAGTTCCCACCATCTTGACGTTCAACGCCAATACCATACACAGCTGTCATATCATGCTGCCTCAGTGCCCAAGGATCTGTCTAAGAGGCCGGTCGCACTGTACGTTGCTCACTCCACGTTGCTCACTACCTGTTCCAAGTTCTCACGGTTTTCAGTGAATGAAGGTATCACTGACATCAGCGAAACGAGAGCTGCATGAATCCGTTTTCACATCCACATTCCACCCAGTGGTTGGAAAGTTGCATGGGCATAATGTCGGCTTGCATGCGCGAAGAGTCCCATGCCGGACATGCGGCAAAGGTTTGTGCTAGCAGCAAGCTTTTGTATGCTGTACGGCGTTCAAATCTTTTGACGCGTTGGAATTCCTACGCTCGGTTGGTGAGATAGGTAGTGAGCGGTTGGGGGGGGGGAGGGGAAGTAATGAGCAACGTGGAGTGAGCACCGTACAGTGGGACCGGCCTCTAAAGTGGCACCAGATGCAAACAAGAGCACTCTACACGAGATTGGCTGCAATTGTGTGTGCCGTATCCATTGTATTCTGCGCTTTCCTTCCTGGCAGGAGTCTGGGGCAACCTTGCCGGTGTGGCACCTGCCAGCGCCATATTCATCTCTGTGTATGAGCCAGTCAAGAAGGCAGCTGAGGCAGCACTGTCAGGCGACCAGGTGTGCAGCAACGTTTGCAAGTGCAAGGACCCAGGAACAGACGCACAGACAGGCACGTGCAGTGCAGTTGATGGTTTCGAACGTCTTTAACCAATATGTGCTGATAAGACTTACTTGCGTGGAAGCCAGTTGATTGTTCAGGTCCTGCCACAACGATATGTTCTGCATTATCTGTTTGTGCAACAACCCTGTCAGTGGCCTGGATTGATGACTAGCTCCATGTCACCTCATTGGAATTCCATTCCATGTGATGTTGTGATAAGTGCTGTGCCTGGTGGCTGCTTGCCAGCCTCCCAGTCTGATTCACATGCTCGCACACTTTGCCTGTGCAGCAATACTTGGCGGCCGTGTTCGCTGGCATGGCGGCTGGCACTGCGTCATCGCTGGTGCGGGTGCCCACAGAGGTGGTCAAGCAGAGGCTGCAGGCAAAGGAGTTCACACGCGCAACAACAGCGGTGAGTGGGAGCGCCACAGCTGCTGGCAAAGCATGGCTCCTGCCGCTGCTCACTGGGTTCCACACAACGGGGGGGCCTGGTTTGGTGATGCGGGAAGACGTGTGCCTAATCTGCAGGCACCAAAGACATGTAATAGGTCACAAAGGAAAGACTGCTAAGACTGCTAAGACCTGGGCTGGCTTTGCCTCTGGCAGCTTGTGTCTCTGTATGTAAGAACCAGCCTCTGTTGCCATTGACATCTTGTGTGCTCGCCTGCAGATCAGCACCATCATGGGGAAAGAGGGGTTGAGAGGCCTGTACGCGGGCTATGGTGCCTTCATGCTTCGTGACCTGCCCTTTGACGCCATTGAGTTTTTGACATATGAGCAGGTGGGTCACAACAGCGCACCGGTCTAATAGCTACAACCCGCACACCAGTTGGTCAGCTGGAAAACACTGCACGTCATTGCATGGCTTTCCAAAGAAGCCATGCCTAGTACCTGCCTGTCTGTACCACACTGCCTTCTCTCTGCGCTTGGCCGGCTTAGCGTGCTTAACAAGTTGTTTTTTTCATGGCGTTGGCGGTAGGTGGAAGGTTTGGCTGGCAGTTGAATCTGAAGGTGTTCTGGACATCACCATGTGTGTGCAGCTGAAGAAGGCGTTGACAGCGTACCAGCAGCGCGAGCTGCAGCCGCATGAGACATCCATCATTGGAGCCATGGCAGGGGGCTTCACAGGTCCGTGCATATGTGTAGAGCCCATGCACCCAGCTTTATTTTTCAAAAGATTAGATCTAATGCTGCATGGCTGCCAGTAGTCTGGCAGTGCATGTGCACCAGGTTTGCTGCAAGACCGTGCAGGAGCATGATCTCTTGAAAGCTCAGGACAAACCTGACGAGTTCCAATGGCCCTTACGAGCACCCATGAGCCTGACGAGCTGCCTTGCCCTTGGCATAGCCATACTATTGGGATGCAGGCCGTTTATAGTCAGGCAATTGACAGGATTGGTTTACATGTGAGTGCAGGGATAGTGACCACGCCCCTGGACGTAATCAAGACAAGGCTGATGACACAAGGCTCCAGCGGCCTCTACAGCAATCTGTTCGATGCCACATACAAGGTATGTGTCAAAGTCCAAGTGACGCAGATGAGCGTGCCAGACTTGCGCGACTTGGGCTAGCAGCTCTGGTCAAGTGATGCTGTTTTGTAGGAAATACTTGGGGGATGCTACCTAGTGTTCCACATCAGGTACTTTCATACGTGGCCCAAAGGAAATGGCATGAGCACGGCATAATCATGTCAATGTGCACTTGCAAACAGCGTGCTCCCCCTACTTGCATACCCCGGTTGTACTGGTCGACCGTCATGTACTTTTCACTTGTTGACTGCGTCGTGCTTTGATGTAAAGATGTGCATGCCCATGTGTTCAAACCAGTCCCTGTGAGTGCGTTGTGTTTGCTTTGCGGTGCAGATTCTGAAGACGGAGGGTGCTTCCGCGTTCATGAAGGGGTGGCAGCCGCGTCTGATCTGGATCAGCCTGGGCGGCTTCGTGTTCTTCCCCGTGCTGGAGGCAAGCAAGCGCTACTTCAGCCCACAGCCGCTGACAGTGTGACCGTGCACACGTGACCAACCAATGACCCATGACATGTGAACCACATCTGACAGTACTGCACCTGACAGCACTAATTGTTATGATATTGTTTGAAGCGGCTGTGTACGGGATAGGCGTTTGTATGTGTGGTTTCAAGACCAGGTCTTCAAGTGGGATTAAGACATTTCAGGTATCTGCTTTGGGTTGGGACCCCCTTTGACTGCACGGGCTTATTGGATGTGCGTGTAGAAATCTATGAATATGTGGTGGGAGGGTATGAATGGCTTTTCAGGATTTGCGTGATGATGGGTGCCTGGGGTGTTAGTGTCGGTTTAGCTCACAGATAATATCCTAGGCATAACGCACTGAAGCTCAATTCAGCAACAATCTGGTTTAGCACCGTGTAACCGCTATTTTGGGCGTAACGCACTGCTCTGCAAATTGGGCATAACGCATTGCGCTGAGGCTGTAACCTCGAAGTAACGTTGACAACTATTGCTAAGTTTACTCATCACAAGCAGTCGACGGCAGGTGGCCAGGGCACCGGCCTTGATGTACAGGCGTTTGTTCGTACATTAAGCAGGTGTCAGGCGAAACCCTACCCGCTCACAATGCAGCCGCTCACAAATTAAAAATAAGCGCATGGAAGAACTTCTGAAGCCGAACTAGGTTGACTATCGACAGCAGGTCCGAAATGGACGTGGCAGAGCGCAGCCTGCTGGACTTGACAGAAAAAAGCCTTGCCGTGTTGCGCGAGGCAAGAGCGAGAGAGGACGCTTTGCGAGCAGATTTGACAGAAGCGCGGCGATGGAAGCAGATGTGAGGATTTGATGGCGGGCGCTTTCCTTGATGCCGTGGCAACCCTGATGGCAGCACAACCCACAGTGCCTGCCTCACTCGTAGGTATGAGGAGGCTGCGGCTGCAAAGCAACGCTTGGAGCATGACTTGTGTGCTGCGGAGCAGCGAGCATCAGCCCTGCGTGCGCAAGTGGCAACCAGGTCTGAGGCTGGCATGCCCAGGCGCTACCCTAGCAATCTGAGGTCAGCGAGAACAGAAGCCAGCCAGGTCAGGATGCGCATCAGGAAACTGGATTCTGCAAATGGCAGGTGAGAACAACTATGAAGTGCTGCTCCTTCCAGCCAGACAGCATGCACACACACCCTGCACCCCTGCACCCCATGTGATCGCTGTGATGCGCCACCCTGCAGCTTCAGAACCACTCCTGATCAACGCGCATTCAGTGAGATGCAGCGCATGCTTGGGTTCTCATGCCTTGCAGGCTAGATGGGTTCATGTCTGCCCGGGGCGGGCTGTTTCCTCTACCCATCTCCCGCACTGCAAGCACCGGCGTCTTGGATCCTATCCAACAACAGCCATGCAACACAGCTGATGAGCCACAGTCTCCGTCCAAGGCCAGCGATAACACTCCAAACCAATCCAGCATGCACAGCACTGCACAGCACAGTGCTAGCGGCTACACCGAACCTCCCATGAGGGTCAATCGAGCTCCAACCTTGGACCTCAGCGGCCTTCTGTCCATGTTCGTAACCGCCAACCTGCTACATCAGGACTCGTACACAGCCGCTGCAGCCACTGCTCAGCGACAGCATGAACCGCAGCAGCAGCATGGTGATGCCGGCTCAAATGGTGGTGCTGGTAGCGAGCTGAATGCACAAGCCCCCTTCAGCCAGATGTCCCCACAAGGCCAGGTGACGCCTGGTCCCGGTGGGGCACCGTTATCAGAGCACACGCTAAACGACCCCTCTGTACCAATTCATGGCCGGAACTCCGCACCAGCTGGCCCCGATTTGCCGCTTGACGTCCCCTCCGACAACTCTTCCTCTCTTGCTTCTTCTGGCAAGCTACGGTCATGGAGTGCTTCCGGCCCAGAGGCCGAACCCCTTGTCCGCCCTCTGGCTACCAACCGACACACGCTAGACGGGAAAGGGGGTTGTCAGGAAGGTTTGCCCACGCCTGCAGACGCACCATCTCATATGAGCATGTCCAGCGTTTCACTAGTGGATGATGACGGCACTTCAGGAGTTGGCCTGGCTGCCGCTGCAGCAGTGGCGGCAGCCGCAGCAAGGGCCTGGGCGGCCACAGCATCGCAACAGCGGCAACAGACACAGCAGCACCGCAACACGTCAGCATCAAGCCTGCAGCATGCGCCTGGTAGCTTGACAGGATCGGATCTGTCGGTGCATGAAATGGCGATGGCGGCTAGTAACAGCGGCGGCTTGTCGTCGCATCTGAATCAGCAGCACGGCAGCAGTGGCAGCCGGAAGCCGGGGAAGGTCGGGTACAAGCTAGTGGCATCTGTGTACCGAGGTGAGGGGATTAACTTTGTTCAGGCTGCAACTTGTCACACGGAGGTGGGGCCCCCGCAATCGTTGCTGTTGTTGCAGTGTTCATCCACCTCAATGTGCGCAATGCAGGAAATGATGGTATCCAAACTGAGCAAGCTCAAGTACTTGTCATAATGTTGATCGTTAGGGCACCTGGGGAGCCGCGGTACAGTAGTGCCAGCCTGGTGGTGTCGGTGCGCGTGATGCACCTGAGGAATCTGAAAACAGAACTCAATTTATCATGATGGCTTCAACCGATATCCTGATCGGAGGCTCAAAACGCTGTCAGGGGTGCACCGTTCGGTCAAACTTCAGCCATACTTTCAGGCTACGAGTTTGTGTACCTGCGCCTACCCACCGCTTGTGGCTGATGTTTTTGCGTTGGTGCCTTGTGTGTTGGGGTGGCGTTTTACAGGTTACATCAATCAGGGCACAACAACAAACAACGTCCCTGCACGTGTGCGCGTGTGCAGAGCCCCCTGCGCTTATCACGAAGGCCTCCATGGCCCCGCACACCCCCTCACACGCGGCCAGCACCGCCAACATCACCGCGCTGGCGCCCCCCAGCCCGCCCCCGCTGCACCACGCCCACTCGCTCACGGATCACCTAGACCAGCACGCACACCACAACTTCTCATCGGCGCCGTTCAACACTTCACCCTTGGACGGCCCAAGGTGAGCTACATATTCTAGCTTCCTTAGAGCAAGAGCGGCGTGCCGTGCTGACTGGTGAGGCTGCTGCGATGTCATGTGGTGGTGTTGGTCATCAGAACAAAGTGCCAGCTAGAACGAGGTCATTGGGGCTTGAGACTGTGGGCAGTGATGACACGGAGCTAACTTTGTTGTGTTATATGTTGCTGTTCTTGATGTTGCTGTTTGCCAGAGGCAGCAGCGGGAGCGGTCAGGCGGGTGCCTCTCAGCCGGGTGGGGGTTCTATGGGCAGTCCGCACAGCCTGGCGACAGCCGGCAGGGATTCGGGCAGTCAGGACCTGGCAAGGAGGGCTGCCTATGCTCTGGAAGCGGTGCAGCAGGCAGTGGCGCTGAGCAGGAACAGCAACATAGGTGAGAGGCGACTGTTGGGGCAGATTGCTTTTGCGACTGCATGCAACAACTACAGTCGATTGATCACGGGACGTTTGAGGGGTGCAAGTTGCTACCCTGCTCCGGCAACAGCACTGACCTTGCTGGTGGTAGTGATGGAGCCGTGAGCTGTTGGGGATGGGCTTGAATCACATCGGGGCATGTTGCTGGCCGTCTGGGTTCCGGCCTTGTGTGGGCAAGTCCTCCTGGAGAGTCCTCAGCGTGCAGTGGTTGTGGCTAATGGGATATGGATAATGATGATAGTGCTTTCTACTGCTGTTTGCAGATCCTGACCTGCCTCAGTCGCTTCACAGACTGATTCCACTGGTGTTTCTTGCGCCATTGTGTGTGTTGCTATGTAGATGCGGGTGCGAGCAGCGTGGCAGCTGACGCCAGCGTCAAGGCAGAGGCCAGGGGCACGCTGTCGGAGAATGGAATTGCACAAGCAGCAGGCAGCCTAGGCTCTGGTGCAGTGAGCATGTCAGTGCTAAATCGGGCCAGCATGGGGCCGAGTCCGGAGCAACAAGCTGGGCCGACTACTGACACACAGGTTGGTTGGTTGGTTGGTTGGTTGAGATAGTTGGTCAATAACTGTTTGGTGTGCAGTTTGCAGTGTTGAATGGATTTAACGGCAGCACGTTATCAGAACTACGCCGAGTAGACTGCACTTTGTGACTTGAAGTCTGGCACCCCGGCCACAAGGTTTTGGTTCTCCGGCGTTACATGTGCTTTGGGTTCGCAACGCGCGTGTATGGAGCCAGACAGAGCCAGCCAATTCTATCTCTGTATCCAGATGTCCTGCAATATGGCACATGCCACAGGTGCCCGCAGCCATGCTGCGTCATGCAAGTGAGCGGCGGGGCGGGTGGTACGGGTGCGGCGGCATCGACAGCAGCGGAGACCTCTCTGAGCTAGACTCGCTGCGCAGGCAGGCGGTGCAGAGGCAGCCACCCACACTGTCTGCTGCTGCGGCAGCAGGGGCAGCAGCGGCTAGACAACAAGGCGAGGGCAGTGCTACAGCACCTGGTGGCAACAACACTGCTGCGATGCGGAGCGCTGACAGTGCCGGAATGCAGCAGCAGCAGCTTCAGGCACCTGGTAGCAGCACCCCTGCTGCTGCAAGGGATGCTGGCAACGCCAGCAGTGAAGATCCACTTCAGGCTGAAGCTGCAAACAGCAATACAGCAGCACCGGAACCGCCTCAACGGCTACCATCTACTGGTGTTTGGACAGGTGGCACGACCACAACAACAACGACGCGAGCAGGGCAGCCAGCGGGCTCATCAGAAACCGTTGAAAGGTCCAATGGGTCGCCAATGGTGGTGCTGGCACGTGATGGAACCGCCCCACCAGACTCCGCTCCGGCAACGACTGCAGTTATGGCCGGTTCGTCAGCAGGAGCGCTAGCAACAGCGTCCAAGGTGCCACTGCCGCCACTGCTGCCGCCTGCAGCGGAAGCTGCCGGGAGGCTACAGGGCAGTTTCCGGGTTCTGGAGCCTACCACGTGCCCTGGGGGCCACCTGGCGGATAACACGGCGGCTGTGGGCCATGCGGTGCCCGCCTTAGTAGCGGGGACAGTTTCCCGCCGGGCACCCAGTACCATCAGTGTGCTTCAGCGGCAAAGCTTCAGTGATAGCAAGCCGGCCATCAGCCGCCTATCGCTTGACTCACAGGTTTCGACAGGAGCACAAAAACCATTGCGACGGGGAGCCGCAGACCAACAGCAGCATCAGAACGCAGACACACAACTAGAGCGACCTGACACGGATGCACCGGGGGCCCAGCAGCAAGCGGATGAGCAGCAACCGTTAGGCACGACCCATCCCTTGCTAGCGCAGGCCAAGCAGCACTGGGACGCACATCTCCACTCAGCCATTCCAGACCCTCACGCACTGCCCAGTGCTCCGGGGCACCCCGCCCCCTCCTCCACCCCGCCCAGCACGCCTGCTCCCGCCACACCCAGCGGCGGCAACGCCGTGTGTTCCGCATGCGACAAGGACGCGACGAAGAGCACGGCCCTGACGCTCCACTGGCTGTCGCCGCCCCGCACGGCCCTGGTGGTGTGCAAGCTGAGCAGTGCGGTCTACCCGCTGCTCAATGCAGTGCTGCGCTGGCTCAGGTGGGGCGCGTGGTGACACTCAGCGCTGTGTGCGGTTATAAACAAAAGTGTGTGGGTGTACCACTGGTCATGCGCCGTGCAATGTGCACTCAGCCGGCCTTCAGTGAAAAAGCACCTTCCTGATGTATCACGCACGCACATCAACCACGCCCTGAGCTTCTGCTTGTGATGCATCCACCTGTGACTCATCAGCCTTTGTTCTTCCCACACATGGACTGGCTGACGACGGTTGAACAGGCTATGGTACGCTCAGCCACAGTATCCATCGTTTTTCCGTTCAGGCAGCAGAACTGCAGCAAACTCATCAATCAAACCGTGCGTGTGCTCCCTTCTGTTCTGTGCGGCAGGGCTCGGTCCCTGTCAGTGTACGTGGAGCCAGAGACGTACCAGCAGGTGGACCCGCAGATACGAGGTAAGGACAACCTACTCGTTATTGCATGTTTCCTGGTGAAGGGGCACGGTCCACACCATCAACTCATGTGCATGCCATCAACGACCTCAGATGTTTGCACATCTTTGACGCATGCCATCAACGACCTCGGATGTTTGCACATTTTTGACGCATGCCATCAACGACCTCGGATGTTTGCACATCTTTGACGCATTGCCCCGGTGCATAGTTGCATGCTGCCTAGCGAATGAGGGCAATAACCAGGCCGAACACTCCCTTCAATGTCTCAAATGTCAGTCAACTTGTCAAGGTTCCTGTCTGTCTGTCCCCTCAGATCCCGGCAGCGCCAGTGGCGACAGCGGTGGGTCCCTTTGCCCGGCGGAGGGCGTGGCGTGCGGGGCCGTTACTGGCGGCAGCGGGAGCGGTGGGGGTGTGCTGACATGGGCCGCGGGGCGCTGCCCCAACCAGAGCATCCCCGATGAGGTGGCGCAGGACCTAGACTTCGTGGTAGTGCTGGGAGGTGAGGCACTATTAACACTAATCACATAGCATTGGCAGGGCTCGCGAGCAAATGCTTCACACTGCAAGAAAATGCCTTTTCTCATCTTTTTCTATCTTCTGTCTCGTAGGTAATTCTTGGAGAGATATTGTGTCTAGCTGCAGCACCGTGGGTTGAACCATGAAAAGCCATGTAATGATGATGATGATGTCTCGTAGGTGTTTTGCAATTGGTTCATGTTTTCTGGAACATGGAACGGTTTTGTGGAATAACGCTGTGGAATGGAGATTATGTGGAGGCAGCTTTAAACTGAAACAGGCGCATGTTGCCTTGAGCACAGGAGAGGAAGCAGTGTCAGGAGGCATGCTGAAAACAGCTAAAACAGGATTGCAGCCAGAGGGAGCGGCTTGTTGGATGGTGATCTTGCGCGCTGTTGCTCGGTGATCCTGGCCCGTCTGCCCTGCTTTTCATCTGCCTTTTTCTTATTCATAACTTCCTTGCAATTATTCTGAATCTCTAGAACATTGCGAACACCCACTTGGTTGTTGTTTATTGCTTGGTTGCCGACCCCCAGGTGACGGCACGCTCCTGTGGACGTGTCACGTGTTTGGAAACCGCGCAGTGCCACCGCTGGTGCCCTTCAACATGGGGTCGCTGGGCTTCCTCACGCCCTTCCCGCCCGCACTGCTGGACGACATGCTGGCACTGGTGCTGGCAGGTATGTGTGTGTGTGTGCGTGTGTGTGTGCGCGCGCGTGTGCGTGTGTGCGTGTGTGTGTGTGTGTGTGTGTTTGTGTGTGTGTGTGTCTGTGCCATTGTGATCATTGCACTCACAGCAACAGCAAGGGATGGTCAGGAGCGTGTTGGTGTGGGTTGGATGTGCATCACGGTTCTGCTGCCCGTACCGGGCCGGTTGTGGATGCAGGCCCCATTGTGCATGGATGCAGGCTTCGGTTGCATGCAGACAAGTCAGGTTGCACGCGTGAGGTGCTTGGGCCGACAACGTTTTGGTGCTCGGGCAGGTTGGCATGTTGCATTGCGTGTGTAGTGATGTGCACCTGTTGTGCAACATGTAACAGCGCTGCTGCTGTGTCTACCACGTGTGGCATGGGTGGGCCTGACACGTGAGGCTTTGCTGCATGTGCGTGGCTGCATGTGCGTGCCTCCCGCAGGCGGATTCCCCATGATCCTGCGGCACCGGCTCCATGCCACCATAGTGCGCGTGCCCCAGGAGGAGGGAAGGCCGGCACAGGGGGACGTGTGCTGGGCGGATGGACACTGCGCCACGGAAAAGGTGACAGGCAGTATATTCTAGCCCAACGCATAGCTTCAAACTGGCTATGTTTCACCACAACGTGTAGTGCCATCAAAGCGTTTGCCCGTGCTGCAGTTGTCACAGGGTCGTTTACCAAGTGCTCCCCACATGATACATGTCGCTGCACCTTTGCTTTTGGAACCCTTTTCACCCTTGGCACCTGCTTGAACGTGCTTTCTCCGCGTGCTCCGCGCAGGTGGTGCTCAACGAGGTGGTCGTCGACCGCGGCATCTCGCCCTTCCTCACAAACCTGGAGTGCTTCTGCGACGGAAACTTCGTCACACATGTGCAGGTAGGCCGTGTGTGTGTGCTCGGGGTGTGCTCGGGGTGCATGTCCCATGGGATGCTGCTGTACGCGGCAGTGGGCATGCGGAGCCCATGCCAGCGTCCACGAGTCATTTTTGTCAGGCGTGACGTTTGACTCACACTCCCTCTTCCTTTCTTGCATCTCCAGTCTTCACACCACCTGCCCGGAGAAGCGCCTGCCACAAACTGATGTTCACGAGTTAGGCATCGTCCACACCGTCAGTTTCTTTGGTTGTCGTCATCACATGGGCCTGGCACTCCTGATATTTCAGTTGATTCCCACCACCACCACCAGCACTGACTGTTTGTGTGCACACAGGGCGACGGGCTCATCATCTCCACCCCCACGGGCTCCACCGCATACAGCCTGGCGGCAGGGGGCTCCATGGTGCACCCACAGGTACGGTTGTGGATTGTTAACAGGTTGAGTATCACAGCGCGGGCTGGGCACTTCAAAACACATTTTGCCCGGCTCCCACTGCACCTATCCTTGTTCCCTTGCTTCCTTGCTCCAGGTCCCCGGCATCCTGTTCACTCCGGTGTGCCCGCACAGCCTGTCCTTCCGCCCGCTGGTGTTCCCCGACCACGTGCAGCTGTGCATTCAGGTTAGCTGACGGGGACAGTATTACAAGGCAGTGTGGCGCATGCCGTGTCTGGAATTTTGATCCCACAGGACAGCAGTTGTGCATCGACCCTCGCTTTGGCAGCCCCGCTATGCAGCGCTAAATTAGGGCTGGCGGAAGTTTGCTACATGTGCTACCTGCTTGAGTCTGCAGGAACGCCCCAGATTTCCGCTGATTGCCAGCACGTGTTGGGTATCTGCAGGTGCCCCAGGGTGCTCGGTCTCAGATGTACTGCTCCTTTGATGGCAAGGACAGGCAGGAGCTAAACGCAGGTATGAGATGCTGGAGCCTGCAACAGGTCCTCCTGAGATGTCAAGTCACACATTTGTTGCGCACGTGCCGCTCAGTGACTGGTGTGGTCGCGCACGTGCCACTCAGTGACTGGTGTGGTCGTGCACGTGCCACTCAGTGACTGGTGTGGCCGCGCACGT